>PKML01021454.1:29761-126433 GCA_002933935.1 Eutrema yunnanense | reverse complement strand
GTTGTGTGTTAAAAATAAATGACGACGAGTGCTTGATCCAGACGAGTGATGGATTGGCCGTGTCTTCTTATAATAAACGTGGAAGAAGACCTCAAAGGCAGGAAGCTTGGGTAACATAAGAAACAAAAATATTCGTAAAAACCTCAAATAATATTGATTTTTTTTTAACGTTTTCATTTGTGCTTATTTGTTTCAGTTATGAAAAACTCACAGCTGTTAACCTCGCCGATCTCGAAAGGAACATAGAAGTTGGCTTATCCCTTTGAAGAATGTGATTCAGTCTACAAGGTTTGAATATCGAAATCTCATTTCTTACTTTTCCGCTTTCCTCATATCTTTGATTTTTGTTTCGATTTTTAGCTCAAGATATTTTTTTATGTTTGCTTAGTATATTGATAATTTTTGAATTTCTTTTTTGGACGTAATGCCCTTCTTCTCTCTTCCCTTTGGTCTTTCTTCTTACAACGTGAAATATGCTAATTTATTCATGAAACTAATTAACTAAACCAAAAGAAATCTATGATATTTATGTTATTAGAACATAGATTATAATGATAGCACGGGTACTAAGCTGTCATTATATTCCAACTTGCAGCATGTACTCCATGGAAGCTTACAAGAAAATTGGAGTTCTCAAAGGCAACTCTTCTTACCATTCGGGGTATATGCCTCTGTAATCCTTTTGGTAATTTTTTTTTAATTTGTTTCTTTTACTTCTATTTTTGCGAGCAGATGAATTATCTTAGAATTTTGGAAATCAATAATTTCGATACATACATGTGTTGTTTAGATAGTAGAATTCATTTTTTGTATATCATTATTTTTTTATAGTAGTCAATGATGTCGATTGTGGCTATTTCTACAGATAACTTTGAGATTTATTTCCACCATTATTGGCAAGGGTACCCCGAGCTCAACCACCATGACCAGAGATCGTTTGAAGTTCTTACATTTTCAGAGGAAGATCTAAGCCTTAGATCAGATGTCTGGACATTGTTCCTTGGACTCTAATAATCATCATTTTGGACTTTAAGCTATAAATTAGTTGTTTTAGTACGTCTTTTGTCTTAATTGTTTGTTCTAAACATGTTTATGGCGCAATAATGAATAACGTAAAGTTTTTTATCTTTCAATATGTTAACTTAAGATACTCGCTTAGAAAAATCACTTTTTGTACTATAAATTAATTTTGTACTCTCTCAGTCAAAGTTACCAATTTATTCAACTAATTCAATATATTTTCGGAAGAACAATAAATTATCACAAAGTTATAAAAATAAATTGGCCAAATGGTAGATGTTGAATCCATCATCATCATGTATTTAAAATCTTTTTGTTACTTTCATATTATAGAGAGAATGAAAACGAAGCCATTTCGGAAAAAAAGAACATGATAGCGCTTTTAAGGGAAATAGCAGCTTACGCAAGCTAAAAGAGTTGAGACAGAGTTGTAAGTGACATCATAGCCACCTTCAGCGCTTCACCATAAAGCTTACCATATGAGTTTTGAGATAGATATATAAAGGAGAAAAATTCATTAAAGTACGAGAAGTTGCTTAATGACTCAAGAGTTGAGATTTTGAATTATTCTAATTTATATTTATCATAATGGTAAAAGTCTAAACAATTAATTTAAGTTTGATTTAAAAACTTTTGTTGATGTGTCACTCCCATAATTCTTTTGAGCTGAAAATTCCTCGATCTGATAGGGAGAGATCATTGGTAGGGACTTTAATTTTAAGTTGTTAATGTATTTCAGAAAAAAATGTTGTAAAAAATTTGACTTTAAAATAATGGATAGTAATTTTTTTTTTAAAAAGTGTAAGATCTTATTTTATTGACTTTTAAAAGATAAAAAAGTAAAAAAAAAAAATTTGTTTTGAGCTATTGATTTTTGTTATATAAACACAAAGGATATCAAGTAATAATATTTATGGAATTTCATCTATATTTTCCCTAACGGTGTAGTTTCTCTCTGACACGTTTTTGGTTTCGACAAAATTGATTATAGAGTGACGATTGGCTTTCTACATGGAATGTCGCGGGAAAGTCTCTCCGATGATCTCGAGATTGACGATTGGCTTTCTACTTATAACCTTTCAAATATTTACATCATCAGGTAAGTAAAAAAAGTCACATAAAAAATTCTACTATTTTCCCAAAAAAATCACTTTTTAAATAGAAACATTTCCTCTTTTTAAATAGTATCGTTTTCACATACTGTTTTATTTAAAATAAAAAGATAATCCATATATAGAAAATAATGGTCATATTTTAAATATAAAATATTTATGATGAATTATAGGTGTAAATGATATGATGTTTATGTTGATTATATAAAATATTTATGATTATGCTTTATTCGTAAATTAATAACAAAACAATGGATAAGAGTCCAAATGGATAATTTATGTATTAAAAATATATTTAAAATAAAATATAGAATTGAAAATATATATAACAAAACGGTTCGAAAAATTTGGGTAGCTAAAATCACTAATTTTGAATCATACATGTCATACCAAAAATATATTTTTCCATACAAAATAGAAAACATAAAAACAAAAATAAAACACAATATCGCAAGCCCTCATTGTGGATTAAAATTTTAGAAAACTATATAATATATTGGGTCCCTAATATATTCTATACCAAAAATAAAACTGTTAACACATCTCAAACTTTTACATCCACAAAATATATTTTGTCCAAAAAATTGAACTAAACATCAGAAAACAATAATTAAAACTTACTCCCGTTCTAGGGCGGATTAGAAAACGATTATGTCAACATAATGAACTCCCGTTATTTTTCATAGTGAACTCGCGTTCTAGGGCGGATTAGCAAAACAAATTATATCTAAACATCAAAATAATTATATGTCTCATATGACAAAAATTAAATATACAAAAAATTATATCTAAACACAAATTATATTACAAAATTAGATAAACAAAAAAAAATTTACCGTGCGGACGCACGGGTTTAGAATCTCTGAGAGTTCGGACATGGTTTCATAAACAAAAAAAAAACTACAAAAATTAAATCTACAAACAAATTACATCTAAACACAAAATAAACACAAATTATATTACAAAGTTTCATAAACCAAAAAAATTCCCGTGCGTCCGCATGGGAATTTTTTTATTTATTTGGTTTATGAAATTTTGTAATATATATTGTCTTTATTGTGTTTAGTATAATTGGTGTTGCGGACGAACGAATTGTAATATGAGACAGATTTATTTTGGGTTTAACAATACTTTGTTTTTGTATATATAATTTTCGTAATATGAAACACAACAATTCCTGATTAGACATAAAAAATTATTTGTGGGTTTAGTTTTCATAAGTTGTTTACCTATTGTAACGGGTAATATTGGTGTTTAGATATCTAGTTTTTTTTGTAGGTAACATTTTTAATATGTTATGTTATAAAATTAGATGTTCTCAACTCAACTATTGTCATCTGTCTCTTGCTTATACTCAGTTTTCTACTCAAACTCAATTTTATCAGTTTTTCATTTGTAATTTCATGTCTAAAGCGGGATCAATTTTGCTATCTTTACTGTTTTTCTATGTGAGACTTTAAAAACTTTTACTTTATTTTAACTGTATTGTGATTATACATTAGAACCGTTCAAAATGTCAACTCAACTATTGTCATTCGTCTCTTGCTTATACTCGGTTTTCTACTCAAACTCAATCTTATCGGTTTTTTTATTTGTAATTTCTTGTATAAATCGTTCATTTTTCTGTTTTTCTATGTGAACAATTGAAAACTTTTATTTTATTTTAATTGTATTGTGATTATACATTAGAACCCTTCAAATATCAACTCAACTATTGTCATCCGTCTCTTGCTTATACTCGGTTTTCTACTCAAACTCCATCTTATCAGTTTATCATTTATAATCTCATATCTAAATCGTTCTTTTCTAGCCATATCATATCTTTTACTGTTTTTCCGTCTGTGGCTTCCAAGTTTTATTTTATTTTAAGTGCGAGATTCTAGAAATTTTTATTTATTTTATAATTTTTAAAGATTTAATTTATCCAATCAAAGTTTAACACTTATAAAATCTTTAAAGTTCTACTAAATATTCACACAGTTTAACTTTGTCTTTTTGTTCCTACCATGGTTAATTTTAAAAAAACCAACAAAATAAACCTTATTTTTTTCTTTTAAATCGCTACCTATTAATTTAATATCAAATTATCTACAACATTTTGTTTCAAATATATTAATAACCTAAAATTAAAGTTCATACTGATCACCTCTCTATCATATCGAGGAACATCCAGCTGAGAATAATTGTGAGAATGACACATCAGCAAAACATTTTTGAATCAAGCTCAAAATTATCGCTAAAACTTTTATCCGTATTTTGATTATACATTCGAATCGTTCCAAATCTCAACTCAACTTTTGTCATCCCTCTCCCTCTTATACTCGGGTTTAAACTCAATCTTATTAGTTTTTCATTCGTAATCTCATATCTAAATCGTTCATTTCTTGTTATCTTTACTGCTTTTTCAATGTGAGACTTTGAATACTTTTATTTTATTTTAATTGTGAAATTTTATAAAATTTTAATTTATTTTAAATTATCGTTAAAGTTCTAATTAATCCAGTTACTGTTTAACACATTTAAAACCCGTTAATTTTTTCTAAAAATTCACACAGTTTAACTTTGTCTTTTTGTTCCTACCATGGTTAATTTTTAAAGAACCAACAAAATCCAACCTTATTTTTTCTTTTAAATAGCTACCTATTAATTTAAAGTCAAATTATCTTCAATATTTTTTTTGAAATACATTAATAATATAAAATGAAAGTCCATACTAATCACCTCTCTATCAGATCGAGGAACATCCAGCTGAGAATAATTGTGGTAATGACACATCATCAAAATATTTTTGAATCAAGCTCAAACTTTTCGCTTAGACTTTTATCCGTATTGTTATTATACATTTGAATCGTTCAAAATCTCAACTCAACTTTGTCATCCATCTCCTTCTTATATCTAAATCGTTCATTTCTCGCTATCTTTACTGTTTTTTCTTGTGACTTTGAATACTTATTTTACTTTAATTGTGAAACTTTATAAACTATTACTTTATTTTAAATTATCGTTCAAGTTCTAATTGACCCAGTCAATGTTTAACACTTTTAAAACCCGTAAAATTCTTCTAAAAATTCACATATCCTAACTTAGCTTTTTTGTTCCTCCGATGGTTAATTTTTTAAAACCAACAAAATAAAACCTTAATTTTTTCTTTTAAATTGCTACACATTATTTTAAATTCAAATTCTCTACAACAATTTCTTAAAGTACGTTAACAATCTAAAGTTATATTCCTTACCAATCTCATCTCTATCAGATCGAGGAACGTCCAGCTGAGAATAATTGTGGAAGAGACAAATCAGCAAAAAAAAAAAAAAATGAAACTCAAACTAATCGCTTAGACCTTTACCCGTTTTGTGATACATTAGAACCGTTCCAAATTTCAACTCAACTATCGTCATCCGTCTCCTTTTTATACTCGAGTTTAAATTCAAATTCAATGTTATTGATTTTGTTATTTGTAATCTCATATCTAAGTCGCTCCTTTATCGCTATTTTTACTGTTTTTCCGTGCGAGAATTTGAATTTAAATTCAAACTAAATCTTATCGATTTTGTTATTTGTAATTTCATATCTAACTCGCTATCTTTATTGTTTTCCGTGTGACACTTTGAAGAGTTTTATTTTATTTTAAAATATTTACAGTTTTAATTTATCCAACTAAAGTTTAACACTCTTAAAACTCTTAAAAATAATAAGTAAAANTTTTTTTCGAAGAATATTTTTAGCTCTTATTTGGGAATGTGTCAATGACATACAACATGAGAAAGGATGGATCATAGCCAAAGAAAATCGCATCAAATCAACTGCGATTATGAGGAAAAAAAGTGTGGACACTCCAGCGAAAAAAAATCGGAGGAAAGAATCATTAAAACTCATTTTCGTTGTTTTATTGTTTTGTATATTTATTTTTATGTATTGTTGTTTTTATGTAATTTTATTTTCATATTAATAAATATAGATGTTAAAAAAAAAAAAAAAAAAAAAATCCAATACGTTCATAAACAAACACAAAACACTAAAAGTCGCAAACGTGAATCATAAAAAACTCGATAAATTGAAGAGGAGCAACGATGCATAAACCGGTCCAATATCCAAAAGAGGCAGAGCAACCTACACGAACAAAAAACATAACCGAACAGTTAGAATCGTAGAACAATATGCAATGCACAATCAACAACGAAAAAACGAGAAGAAAATCACAAAAAGGAGATAATAGACGGCAATAGAAACTTACTCTAAACAGTAGGGAATTGAAGAAACTCTTGCTAGAACTTTTAGGATGTGTTTTTAGTGTATCAGAGGATGATTTTTTAGGTGAAAATCGTGTTGTATATATAGGAGAGAGGCTAGGGTTTTTCCCTGACAGAAAAGGAATATTTCCAGAATATTCTAGGCGGCTGCGATTTTAAAGTCGGCCTGTTGAGTATCGATCGATACCGAGGGGTATCGATCGATACTAGTCCACGAGTCCAACAAGGCCCAAAGTGCGAACGTCGCACGTATGGTCTTTTCTTCTCTCATGTTGTTCATTCATGACACAACTATTCCAACATATATACACGAGAAAACATTTTTCGGTTAATTGATAACACCATATTTTACATCTTTTTAGGACTTTATTTTCATAGGTTTTAATCCCACTTTGTATAGTTTTGGGATCTTTTCATGCATTTGGGTCTCATTTAGTTTTAACTTGCATTTTAGAAGTCCTAGATAGTTTTGTGTCGTTTTTGGCTTGCTGGAGCCTTTTTCAGGTGTTTAGGAGTGCTTGGATCAAAGTAGACACTTGGAGTTCGAAGGAAGATCGAAAAAGGACCAAAAAGAGCAAAATACACATCGGATCGGTTTATAACCGATCCCGATAACCGATCAACATTCCTGATCAAGACGATGTGTCTGAAAGATCCAACCGGAAGAACACCTTGCCCTTTGAATTAGACTGGGAGATCTTAATGAAAGTTATTCGAAATTGAGTTAGCTTTCTAATGGAAGTGGTTTCATGTCATTCTCATCAGCGGTTCGCGAGATGCGTTTGATTTACTGAAGACATGTCATTACCGGAAAATGCAGCGGCAATCCGAAGCAGCTGAAAGATCATGTCGGATGGAAGCCTTCCATTACCCAGTTTAATCTCAAATGTGTACACAAGATAGACAATTGAGTTAGCTTCGCGTGAGCGTTGGATTCGTGTCATTCAGGGCTGTGGTTCAAGAGTTATGGCCAATATAGTGAAGACATGTCAGGCGATCGGTCATAACCGATTGGCCATAACCGATCAAGATTTCCACCAGCGATCGGTTATAACCGATCCCCGTAACCGATCCCGACACAAAATCGCCTTTTTGTTGTATTTAAGTCACCTTTACTAATTAAAAACATAAGTCTTCTTTCCCAAAACAAAAAGTCTCTCTGGGGAGAGCTCAAGAACACCTTTTGGTGTTTTTGAATGGATCTTCATGTATATTTCACATAAGGGAAGATTTCTTCACTTTTGTTTCATATTATATATATTTGATTCTTCTTCTTTCTTTTCTATGGTTTACTTTTGTGATTTGTGTTATTTTTGTGAGTTGACTTTTATTTTCTGGGTTTGTGTTCTTCGTGTTCTTCGTGTTCTTAGTATGTTCTTGTGAATAGCTTTTTGTTGGATCATGATTAGGTTTGATTTGGATGGTTTGATGGTTGCTTGTTGATGTTTAGGCTTAGATACTCATTTGTTCACATGTTTAGAAGTGATCTTAATGCTAGAGTTGAACTTGATCACTCAATTTCTAGATCATGGTCGATTTACACTCGAGAGAGGTTTGGTAGATCGTCTAGAAGATTTCTAAACGTGCTTTTCATTCTTAACCGTTAGCCATCGTGATTAAGGTGAATTGTTGGCTTAAAAAGGACTTAAGTTTTATGCTTGTTGATAATTTGGTTGCAATTTGAATTATCAACAAAGGGTTTAGCATCACGAGAGTGAGTTAAGCTATTCTTGTGTTCCTTGCCAAAGAATGAATTTGCATTGAATGTTTTTGCATCACTAGTAATTTGTCTTGATGGTTTGATGATGGTGATTTTGGATGACCTTTGTTAATTCTTTCACTTAGGTTCTTAGGTTGATTCTTAATGCTAGACTTGACTTGGTAAACCGAAGTTTAGAACTGCACCTAGATTAGGTAGTTCTAGTTTGGCATGACAAACCGAACTAGAGTTACACCCTAGGATTTTTTTGGTCTCGTCCCATGCTTTAGGGAAGAGATTCGAGTAAACGGTGTTAGTGCTAGATTATGTTTATTCATTCGAGTCTTGAGCCTAGGCATTTCACACCCGAGAGGAGTTAGATGAATTGCTTGAACCGAATCTTTTGCGAGCTTTACGTATCATTCACAATTGGCAATTGTAGTTTGATGTGTTTAGTGAACTAAATGGACTTGTGATTAATGCTCATCGATTATCATTGGTTGTAAACGAGAGTTTAGCTTAATCGGGTAATCGATGAAGAGATTGATACCACGAGAGTGGATTAGTCTTATGTTTGCGTTCCATGTTCTAAGATAGCGTTTAATGCTTCCGAATCACTCATTGTTTAATTGTTAATCGTCTCTTTGATAGTTTAAGCCATGATCCAACGTTTTCTCTTTTTCTTTTATTTTCTTTCTTTTATCTTCTTTCTTCTATTTTCTTTCTTTCTTGCATTTTGATATCTTTCTTCTCTTCTTTCTTTTCATCTTTGTACAAAACATAAAGCGTTTTTGCTCTAGCTTAGTTTGTTTCTCGTATCTTTGATGTGTGATCTTTATTCCCTGTGGATTCGATCCTAAAGTGCTACATCGACATACCGTTATGATTGCGGTAGTGTGCGCATTAGGTTAATTGGTGCGGGTATTAAAAAACACACGAAATCATTAATGAAAACATTTCATTAGAAAGAGCTTAACTCATTTCTTTTCACACTTACACAATTTTATCAAGCCCTCGAGCTTTGACAAAAAATTAGTTCCAACAAATCCAACCCACAAACGACAATAACCACAAAAAATAACTCTTCCGTGAATATTAAACCAAACAGAAACACAAGGTAAAATCCAAACATAATCCAATACGTTATAACTGTTTTCTCTCGCTCTCGTGAGGGCGATTCACAGGGGATAAGGAGAAAACCAGTTTTCTTCAAGCGAGCAATCAATGTCTTCAACCACAAATCAAGTTCTAAATTCTTTTCTTCATCAACCAAAGCAGTGAGAAAGTGATGGCTCATCTAAAACGTATTATGTCGTCATCAACTGCTTCCTTCATCGTTCTCGCCGGAAACAAGCGTTCATCTTCGTTATCAAAATAGTGATCATAATTTTGTTGGTTCTCAAACCGATAACGATTCGAGAAACGTCTTGTGAGGCGAGTCGTCAACGTTTCAATTCAGATTTCTTTCGTTCTGATCGAATCGGAATTGTTAAAGCACCGGTCGAAGTGAGATGTTACTTCGTCTTCTTCTACTATTCACCAGTTATCTCCGACGTGGTCTACATGCCCACGATCGATGACCAATCACAGTGGAATTCAAAAGATGTTTTGGGATCTCTTATCCCAAAACTAGTGAGACGGAATCGTAATCGGGCTTTCATCTTCCTTCTACTAATGGAAGATAATCCATCAGATAAATTATACGATGAGATGATGGTGATTGGTCGCTTATGGCCATTGGAATACGATGTTGGTCGGCGGTTTTGGGATCTAATTTTGAGTTTCTTCGATGATTTTACTATGTTGGATATGACGTTACCATGGAATCAACCACCATGGAAACCGCCATGGTGGGGACGAGGTTTTGGAGCGGATGTTGCAATTTCCTTGTTGTATGGCGACATTCGTACAGTCGTTGAAAGTTGGCAATCTCGAGTCTTTTTTCTAACGAAAGTTTCAATAAATTGGGTTTTTTTCGAAGAATATTTTTAGCTCTTATTTGGGAATGTGTCAATGACATACAACATGAGAAAGGATGGATCATAGCCAAAGAAAATCGCATCAAATCAACTGCGATTATGAGGAAAAAAAGTGTGGACACTCCAGCGAAAAAAAATCGGAGGAAAGAATCATTAAAACTCATTTTCGTTGTTTTATTGTTTTGTATATTTATTTTTATGTATTGTTGTTTTTATGTAATTTTATTTTCATATTAATAAATATAGATGTTAAAAAAAAAAAAAAAAAAAAAATCCAATACGTTCATAAACAAACACAAAACACTAAAAGTCGCAAACGTGAATCATAAAAAACTCGATAAATTGAAGAGGAGCAACGATGCATAAACCGGTCCAATATCCAAAAGAGGCAGAGCAACCTACACGAACAAAAAACATAACCGAACAGTTAGAATCGTAGAACAATATGCAATGCACAATCAACAACGAAAAAACGAGAAGAAAATCACAAAAAGGAGATAATAGACGGCAATAGAAACTTACTCTAAACAGTAGGGAATTGAAGAAACTCTTGCTAGAACTTTTAGGATGTGTTTTTAGTGTATCAGAGGATGATTTTTTAGGTGAAAATCGTGTTGTATATATAGGAGAGAGGCTAGGGTTTTTCCCTGACAGAAAAGGAATATTTCCAGAATATTCTAGGCGGCTGCGATTTTAAAGTCGGCCTGTTGAGTATCGATCGATACCGAGGGGTATCGATCGATACTAGTCCACGAGTCCAACAAGGCCCAAAGTGCGAACGTCGCACGTATGGTCTTTTCTTCTCTCATGTTGTTCATTCATGACACAACTATTCCAACATATATACACGAGAAAACATTTTTCGGTTAATTGATAACACCATATTTTACATCTTTTTAGGACTTTATTTTCATAGGTTTTAATCCCACTTTGTATAGTTTTGGGATCTTTTCATGCATTTGGGTCTCATTTAGTTTTAACTTGCATTTTAGAAGTCCTAGATAGTTTTGTGTCGTTTTTGGCTTGCTGGAGCCTTTTTCAGGTGTTTAGGAGTGCTTGGATCAAAGTAGACACTTGGAGTTCGAAGGAAGATCGAAAAAGGACCAAAAAGAGCAAAATACACATCGGATCGGTTTATAACCGATCCCGATAACCGATCAACATTCCTGATCAAGACGATGTGTCTGAAAGATCCAACCGGAAGAACACCTTGCCCTTTGAATTAGACTGGGAGATCTTAATGAAAGTTATTCGAAATTGAGTTAGCTTTCTAATGGAAGTGGTTTCATGTCATTCTCATCAGCGGTTCGCGAGATGCGTTTGATTTACTGAAGACATGTCATTACCGGAAAATGCAGCGGCAATCCGAAGCAGCTGAAAGATCATGTCGGATGGAAGCCTTCCATTACCCAGTTTAATCTCAAATGTGTACACAAGATAGACAATTGAGTTAGCTTCGCGTGAGCGTTGGATTCGTGTCATTCAGGGCTGTGGTTCAAGAGTTATGGCCAATATAGTGAAGACATGTCAGGCGATCGGTCATAACCGATTGGCCATAACCGATCAAGATTTCCACCAGCGATCGGTTATAACCGATCCCCGTAACCGATCCCGACACAAAATCGCCTTTTTGTTGTATTTAAGTCACCTTTACTAATTAAAAACATAAGTCTTCTTTCCCAAAACAAAAAGTCTCTCTGGGGAGAGCTCAAGAACACCTTTTGGTGTTTTTGAATGGATCTTCATGTATATTTCACATAAGGGAAGATTTCTTCACTTTTGTTTCATATTATATATATTTGATTCTTCTTCTTTCTTTTCTATGGTTTACTTTTGTGATTTGTGTTATTTTTGTGAGTTGACTTTTATTTTCTGGGTTTGTGTTCTTCGTGTTCTTCGTGTTCTTAGTATGTTCTTGTGAATAGCTTTTTGTTGGATCATGATTAGGTTTGATTTGGATGGTTTGATGGTTGCTTGTTGATGTTTAGGCTTAGATACTCATTTGTTCACATGTTTAGAAGTGATCTTAATGCTAGAGTTGAACTTGATCACTCAATTTCTAGATCATGGTCGATTTACACTCGAGAGAGGTTTGGTAGATCGTCTAGAAGATTTCTAAACGTGCTTTTCATTCTTAACCGTTAGCCATCGTGATTAAGGTGAATTGTTGGCTTAAAAAGGACTTAAGTTTTATGCTTGTTGATAATTTGGTTGCAATTTGAATTATCAACAAAGGGTTTAGCATCACGAGAGTGAGTTAAGCTATTCTTGTGTTCCTTGCCAAAGAATGAATTTGCATTGAATGTTTTTGCATCACTAGTAATTTGTCTTGATGGTTTGATGATGGTGATTTTGGATGACCTTTGTTAATTCTTTCACTTAGGTTCTTAGGTTGATTCTTAATGCTAGACTTGACTTGGTAAACCGAAGTTTAGAACTGCACCTAGATTAGGTAGTTCTAGTTTGGCATGACAAACCGAACTAGAGTTACACCCTAGGATTTTTTTGGTCTCGTCCCATGCTTTAGGGAAGAGATTCGAGTAAACGGTGTTAGTGCTAGATTATGTTTATTCATTCGAGTCTTGAGCCTAGGCATTTCACACCCGAGAGGAGTTAGATGAATTGCTTGAACCGAATCTTTTGCGAGCTTTACGTATCATTCACAATTGGCAATTGTAGTTTGATGTGTTTAGTGAACTAAATGGACTTGTGATTAATGCTCATCGATTATCATTGGTTGTAAACGAGAGTTTAGCTTAATCGGGTAATCGATGAAGAGATTGATACCACGAGAGTGGATTAGTCTTATGTTTGCGTTCCATGTTCTAAGATAGCGTTTAATGCTTCCGAATCACTCATTGTTTAATTGTTAATCGTCTCTTTGATAGTTTAAGCCATGATCCAACGTTTTCTCTTTTTCTTTTATTTTCTTTCTTTTATCTTCTTTCTTCTATTTTCTTTCTTTCTTGCATTTTGATATCTTTCTTCTCTTCTTTCTTTTCATCTTTGTACAAAACATAAAGCGTTTTTGCTCTAGCTTAGTTTGTTTCTCGTATCTTTGATGTGTGATCTTTATTCCCTGTGGATTCGATCCTAAAGTGCTACATCGACATACCGTTATGATTGCGGTAGTGTGCGCATTAGGTTAATTGGTGCGGGTATTAAAAAACACATGAAATCATTAATGAAAACATTTCATTAGAAAGAGCTTAACTCATTTCTTTTCACACTTACACAATTTTATCAAGCCCTCGAGCTTTGACAAAAAATTAGTTCCAACAAATCCAACCCACAAACGACAATAACCACAAAAAATAACTCTTCCGTGAATATTAAACCAAACAGAAACACAAGGTAAAATCCAAACATAATCCAATACGTTATAACTGTTTTCTCTCGCTCTCGTGAGGGCGATTCACAGGGGATAAGGAGAAAACCAGTTTTCTTCAAGCGAGCAATCAATGTCTTCAACCACAAATCAAGTTCTAAATTCTTTTCTTCATCAACCAAAGCAGTGAGAAAGTGATGGCTCATCTAAAACGTATTATGTCGTCATCAACTGCTTCCTTCATCGTTCTCGCCGGAAACAAGCGTTCATCTTCGTTATCAAAATAGTGATCATAATTTTGTTGGTTCTCAAACCGATAACGATTCGAGAAACGTCTTGTGAGGCGAGTCGTCAACGTTTCAATTCAGATTTCTTTCGTTCTGATCGAATCGGAATTGTTAAAGCACCGGTCGAAGTGAGATGTTACTTCGTCTTCTTCTACTATTCACCAGTTATCTCCGACGTGGTCTACATGCCCACGATCGATGGCCAATCACAGTGGAATTCAAAAGATGTTTTGGGATCTCTTATCCCAAAACTAGTGAGACGGAATCGTAATCGGGCTTTCATCTTCCTTCTACTAATGGAAGATAATCCATCGGATAAATTATACGATGAGATGATGGTGATTGGTCGCTTATGGCCATTGAAATACGATGTTGGTCGGCGGTTTTGGGATCTAATTTTGAGTTTCTTCGATGATTTTACTATGTTGGATATGACGTTACCATGGAATCAACCACCATGGAAACCGCCATGGATGGTACGAGGTTTTGGAGCGGAAGTTGCAATTTCCTTGTTGTATGGCGACATTCGTACAGTCGTTGAAAGTTGGCAATCTCGAGTCTTTTTTCAATCGAAAGAATCAATAAATTGGGTTCTTTTTCGAAAAATATTTTTAGTTCTTATTTGGGAATGTGTCAATGACATACAATATGAGAAAAGATGGATCATAGCCAAAGAAAATCGCATCAAATCAACTGCGATTATGAGGAAAGAAAGTGTGGACACTCCAGCGAAAAAAAATCGGAGAAAAGAATCATTAAAACCCATTTTCGTTGTTTTATTGTTTTGTATATTTACTTTTATGTATTGTTGTTTTTATGTAACTTTATTTTCATATTAATAACGATAGATGTTAAAAAAAAATAATAATAAATAAATTAAAACGTAAAAAATATATATTTTTCTATTTGTGACTGACCGGTTCGATCTAGTGATTCGAAGTACCTTTGGATTTAGTACATTAACTATAAACTATGTAGAAATGATAATTTTATATTGCCAATTAATTTTGAGATAAAAGCTCACATATCTTTTTAACCATGGAGCAGTGAGCACACAAAGATGGACTCAGTCATGGATCATAAAAAAAGTGTCGCTGCCCAAGAGGAACCCCTTAATTTTCCATTGAGAGCTCTCCTTACACCAATTACTATATTTACGCATGTATAAAATAATTAATTACTTGGAAATTACCACATATAATATTTTTATAATCTTCCTAAGATTCAATTATCAGCGACATACAACTTTTTTATATGTCCTTTGAATCCATTCATGTTTTTTTACCAAAATCAAACCAACAAAAAAAATCGAAAAACCCGATTTAGTACAAACATCAAGCACGACGTTGTACATTCTCATCGTCGTCATCAACAGCATCGGTGGTACCAGCAGCGAGATCAAGAAGTTTCTCCATCTGCAATGTCATCTCCATGAGCGTTTTGGAAGACTTGTCGATGTTTTTCCCGACCGTATCCTTCACGCGCCTTATCTCATCGCCAGAAACCATAACATCGTAGTTGGCAGTATCTGGTGTGTCCTTGAGTTCCAATGTCGCACTCTTTAGAGACGCCACAATACCAACATAGGCGTCGTGGCACTCGTTGAACTGCGTCTTCAATGCCGCCTCCTTTTTGGCTGTCTCGGCTGCGAAACCCGCAGTCTTCTCAGCATGTGCTATTGCAAGGCTCACCACGGCTTCCGCCAATGGTAACTACATATTTTATGAGAAACAAACATAAACGCAAAAGAACACAAACAAACGGGTTCACCAACGATGTGTTGGCTAGTCAAAATAATACAATGGATGCTAGGGGAAATAAAAGTATTTAGAGATAAACCCCTAGTTCAACCCCAGGCCCGGCCCAGGATATAGGCGGGGTAGTCGAGCGCCTAGGGCACATTTACTAAAACCCTAAACTGATTGAGCCTAAAACGGTAAGGCCCAAACTGATTCAAGAATATTAACATGTGGCAAAGAATCGAACCAAACTGAAATTCATTAATCTGAACTGTGGTTAAATGGTTCGTACCAGGCCGGTGGCAGAAGCGGCGGGTGGATAGGTGGTTAATGTCTCGACGCAGAAGGGTTTGTTTTTGACTCGTTGACAGTTGGCATCGATGAATTCTCTGTTGATCAAGGCTGATGCTGGTGCTAAGAGAAATTGTGACAAGATTGCCATAGTAACGACGAAGAAACAACCGGAGGAAGAAGCCATTTCGTCGCCGGAAAAAAAAAAATTTCTCTCGACCTCAAAGTGTTTGGGAATCAGATTTTGGTTTTAGCTTTTGGCTATATCACTTTGGACATATATATAACAATGGCAGCCTAATATAAGAATGTCATCGTCTGCTTCAAATTTGGTCAATTTACTATATTGAGCTTGTGTTTTCTTAATTTGGAAAGTTTCTATAAATAGTGTCAGTGGTCATGGTTTCTAAAATTTTAGTCAGAAGACTCAATATTCAGATTCTTATCGTCTTGTTGTTCCCTCTATTTTAAAACAATAGAGTAACCTAAATCATTAGAAATTATAATAACAAAACATTCAAAAAGTTGAACAAACAAAACTTTGTTTTGACCTCTACCCAAGCTTACACTAAACTTATTCACAGTTGCCCCAATTATAATGTTCACAACTCCCAAACCGAACCACTAGGGTCTAAACTAAACCCCTAATATAGTGAAAAATTAAAACAATAAAAACTCAGTAAGAAGAAGAAACCTCTTTGATTACTTCCATTGTTTACTCATTACCGTCCTTCCTCTGCAGCTGCATAGCTTCTACTCTCCCTGACTGAAGAACCAACAATCATATCCTCCTGTGCGTTGCTTCTTGTTCCCCAGTTTCCGTGCCTAGCTTCTGGTCGAATAGTTGGTGCTCTCTCATTAGACCCGACTCTCATTTGGTCTATATCGACCATGTGATGCGCTGGATCAATACCCTCTTCTGCATTAGAACGCTGCTGTAGTTTCATAACATCTTCATCGATGTCAAGATCGTCTTCCACCTTCTGACGCCGTTCCTCTATACTTTCTTCCTCTCCCTCTTCCGCTCTTTCCCATGTGGTAGTCAATGTAATATTCCTCTGAGGCTCTTCTTTGGTGAACGCTCTGAAGTCATTCCTCGAGGGCTTAACTTTTGAGCAAAATGTCTCAAGAAAATTGTTTGAACAACCACGGTTATAAACATTGATTCTATTGTCTGATCTGTACCGGAAGTTCTCATAGGTCGTCTGAAAAGTCACAATGTGGGGTATCAGATGAGACACAGTTTACTCAATACAAACCACGAGCTGATCAAAACTAACCTGGTTTGTGCTAATGAGGTACAAGTGGAACCCAGTAAGCCCTCCAACAAACCACAGGGAAATAAAGCAATATATCATCAGCATAACCGACCAAGGTGATTCTCGCATTGCCCTCCACACAGTACCTTGATTGTTATCCATCAGAACCTTGATGTATAAAGCCGACATCGAAAACACGTAGATGCAGAGAAGAGTTGCAGAGGAAACAAACATAAAGAAGTACCTATAGTTTCTCTGCCCACAACACACACAACAAAGAAAAAATGCAATGTCAGGACGTATCGGCCTAACAGAAGACAAGATGGAGGAAAATTAAATCCATCGGTTTTTCATCAACAGATAGAACAAATCTTCAACCTTTGCATATTAACGCATTTTTCTGGCTATAACAAGTTATGAACTTCATATCTCCCAAGTTTAATATGCATTTAAATCAGCTTACCACTCCAATGCATTGGCCTACCCACGGGCAATGATGATCAAAACGCTCAACACAGTTATTGCAAATGGAGCAATGGGAGCAACGAGGAGGCCGATAAAGCATGCATGTATCGCAATATTTAACTCTAACAGAAACGCCATAAACCATGACTTCTTTCGTCCTAGGGATTTGAACAGTGGGTGTTTGTCTTCCATCACTTGACACAGTTGTATCATAGCATAGTTCTTCCTCAGGCGGATGCGAATTTCTTGGAACGATTCCAGGATCTCGCGCAGAAGTGAGGAATAGGAGGATCAGTACCTAACAGAACCAGTTATATGATTAAACAAAGCAAAAACGAAGGGAAGAACACTAAACCTACCCATCAAAAAATTCCAAAAGCCACACAGAAAGTGGCAACATTCAACTTATAGCTTGTGAAACATAATACCTCAAACTTCACTTCTAAGCTAGACGAAAGATCATAAACATCATAAGATACATGTTAAATTCATTCTTTTGGTTAGATTCTTAACTTATTCTGGTATGATTACCAGTGAATCATACTATGATGCATTTCTATAATCAATCATTCAAAAATTACAAAAGAGATGGTAAGTGTTTACACTACCCTTAAAAGGTAAAACATGTAAACAATACATCAAATCGGCATTGGAGAAGACTTACAAAAACAGTAAATAGAATCGCTACCACTAAGATCGCGTCCCCCGCGGTGCTCGGTAAGAACTCGTGGCGAAGATGTGTTGCAACAAATACAGAGAACAAGCTAACTGGAGCTATGATCAGCAGCAAGGTAAAAGGAAGAGACCAAGCATCTGGCCCAAATATCAATCTCCCACCAAATAAAAACTTCTGCAAAAGAGCAATGAAACAGGAGATGATTGATCATGTAATAACTATACTCACAAGTGTTAGTGAAATCCATGGAACAAAAAATTGACAAATGATGAACATTTATGTTCATTCATACTTAGACCTTAATCACTAGAGCCAATAATAACAACAAGCTATCAATAGTGATAAAGATGAAATATATTAGAGAAATCAAAATCTTCCCAAAAAATAATTTTCCTATGTAACAAGCGAACCAATCAGTAAATGCTACAGGGTAAAATATCTCCTTTAAAGAAACCCTAAATAGAGATTTCTTGAGAAACCAACAGAATGCGAATAATGCAGATTCCAGAAAAGGGAGACTCGTATACTTTAACAATATAAAACCTTACATTACTTCCCTTCCAGGCTTCGTAAACCCGTCTCGCCATTAGAATCAGCGAACGGATCAGACACTCTTCGCTACTCTCTGACGAATTGGAAGATCCTGAAAATTTCTTCGCCCATTCATCTCATTTCAGAGTAAGAGACGAAAATGATGCGAACCCAGAAGTTGTAACAAACCCAGTTGGGAGAGTGATAGCAAAAAGAGAGAGAAATCGTGGTATTTTGTTTAGGTTCGTGGTGAATGTGATCTCTCTGACAAAGGGCGTTTTCGTTTCTGGATTGTGTCTCCCAAGACGAACATGATAGTTTTGTTCCTTTTCTTTTTCTTTATTTTATTACGTCATCATATACATATAAGTTAATTTTTTGTTTTGTTTTTGCGATCTCATCTATTATCTATTATTATAAATTATGAAAAAAAATTACATACGATTCTACCTCCAAATTTCTATCTACCTACAATGATTTATAATCAACGGTTTTACTTTGCGTCCTGTTCATGATGGACAACATTAACTTTAACAGGGTGAACCATGACGAATGGCTCTATTTACATTGCGTTGGAAATTTCCTGTAAATTTTTCTCTTTTAATTTGCAATCTCGAGAATCGAATTTCATACATGCTGGTGTAAAAACATTAATGAACATTTGATCAATCAGACATAGCACTTCCACAACCTACAATTATTTTGAAAAAAAAGAAAAAAAAAAGAAAAAAAAAGATATGGCATAAGAATTGAATTGAATAAAGTGTTACACCAAAATTTTTCTTCTCTTCCTTGTAATGGATAATGTGATTCCAAAACAGTCCTTGTAAAAGTTAAAAGTATTCACGTTGAATGACGATTAGAAAGGCGATTCAATGGTTATTATTTTTCTTCTTTTCTTTCTTCCTTTAGAGGACGGTTTCCTCTTTTCAAGACGACGTTGTGGGGCATTTTTCCAACGGCTACAAACATGGATCTCGTAGAGTCTTCATCTCTATAGTGGATTTGTTTTTCCACTACGATGCTTTCGCCAAGGATCTCAACCTTGGTGCTGAAGATGAACCTGTTGTCCTACCGATCGATGTTTGTTCTGAAGCGGTTCGTGTCAATCGTTTCTACATGGTGGGACGGGCTTTAATTCCAAAGAGGCAAAACCTTCGGGCAATTTTCGTGACTCCATCTCGTAACTGGGGTGATCTCAGGAAGGATGGTGGATAAACCGGTGTTTCCTTGCAAATGGTGCTTTAGTCGAAGAATATGGGATCCTGGAAAATCATATGTTTATGTTGTTTCTTGATTGATTTTTTTCTGTGATTTTACTCTGCTAAATATGGCATTAACACCATGGAAACCACCATGGAGGTTAGGACGGTTTGGAGCGAAAGATGCACCCTTGTTGTATGGCGACATTCGTACAGTCGTTGAAAATTGGCAGTAACAAATTTTACTTCGATTGGGTTCTTTTTCGACGAACATTTTTATATCTTAATTGGGAATGGGTGAATATAATACAGCATGGGAGAACATGGATAATAGCCAAAGATGAAGATTGTATCAGATTGAATGCGAATTTGAGGAATAGACACTCTCTTTGCGAGTAAAATTTCTCAGAGAAAATAGTCGTTAAATTTTATTTTAGTTGTTTTATTACCTTGTATTGTTACTATTTTATGTATTCTTGATGTACTTTGGTATTTATATAAATAAAGATAGATGACAAAAAAAAAATTTGAATTGAACCAAACTGAAATTCATCATTTTGAATCCAAACCGAATTTTATTATCACGCGAACACCGAACCATCTAACCCAAACCAAATTAAATAAAAATAACCAAAATTTATGAAAAATTAATCGTTTTAATTAAACATATAAAATATATATTTAAATATACTTAAAAGCAATCAATAATGTTAACTAAAGTCACTTTAATTATTTTATTGTATTATAAAAAATTTTCTTAAAACCTGACCAAGATATATCAAATCACTCTGCGATAAAATTCGATTATATTTAAAAACAATCGTTTTAAAATTCAATTATATTTAAGAACTATCGTTTTAAAATTCGAGAAATTCAAACCTAACTAAAACATAAACACAAATATTATAAGTTCGATAGCAAACTGATTTTCTCATTAATGAGTAATAAACCATACAACTAGTTTATATACAGTTGCATAAGATTAATGATCTGTACATGTGGCTCTGGCTAACTATACTCTATAGTCTGATAGTCCCCCTCAAGATGGAGTGAATATGGAAGAAACTCCCATCTTGCTAAGTAGAGTCTGAAATTGTCGTGGATAAAGAGGTTTTGTGAGGACAATTGCAAGTTGAAGATCAGTTCTTACATATGTAAGAGCTTCAAAAGACCTTCTTCAACTTTATCTCGCACAATGTGACAGTCCATCTCGACATGTTTGGTGCGTTCGTGGTAAACTGGATTCTTCGCAATGTGCATAGCTGCGATGTTGTAACAGTACAAGGTAACATGCTTAGGCAGACGAATATGGAAATCAGCCATAAGCTTCTGCAACCAGTGAACTTCTCGAACTGCAAATGACATGCTTATGTACTATGCTTCACATGATGATCTTGAAACAATGTCATGTTTCTTTGATTTCCAAGAAATCAGAGAATCTTCAAGAAATATGCAATATCCAGTCACTGATCGTTTTGTATCTAAGCACGATCCCCAGTCAGCATCTGTAAAAACTTTCAGCTCAAATCCTAGAGAAGATTAATAGAATAAACCATGTCCTACAATTCCTTTGATATAGCTTAGCAATTTCAGAAGAGCTTGATAATGAGGAATTCGTGGCTTTGAAGTGTATTGAGCCAATTTGTGAACTTCGAAGCATATATCAGGTCGTGTGATAGTAAGATATATCATTTTACCAATTAGCTTGCGATATGTCTCTGGATTGTCCATCAATTCACCAGCATCTCTTGACATTTTAATATTTGGCTCCATAGGTATATAAGATGGTTTACATCCCAAAAGACCAACACTGTCAATAAGCTCTAGAGCATACTTCCTCTGACATATTGAAATCGCATCCGCTGATCTAGCAATTTCCAAACCAAGAAAGTATTTCACTTCTCCTAGATCACGAAGCTTGAAAGAATATTTCAGTTGATCCTTTAAGCTCTTTGTTGCATTATCATCGTTACTTGCTACCACAATATATCATCAACATATACCATAAATCATGTTACTTTGGTGAACAATGTGTAATCTGATCCTGATTTAACAAAGCCATAACTCACCAAAGTATCAGAAAACTTATTATACCATTGTCGAGAGGCCTGCTTTAAACCGTAGAGTGATTTCTCCAGTTTGTAAACAGCATTCTCTGGTAGAGAGTCCCCCTGTTTTGGAACATAACCTGGAGGCAGCTTCATATTTATATCTTTGTCTAAATCACCATTTAAAAAGGCATTAGAAATTTCAAGCTGAAACAGAGACCAACCCAGTTTTGCAGCAAGGCCAAGTATCATTTTGACTGAAGACAATTTAGCCACAGGTGAATATGTGTCAACGTAGTATATGCCTTCTTCTTGAGTATAACCTTTTGATATCAAACAGGCTTTAGGACTCTCTAAGCTCACATATACATTATACTTCAACTTGTATATCTATTTACAGCTTATTACATGCTTGCCTGGTGGTAGAGTTGTAACGGTCCAAGTGTTAGTACCTTCAAGGGCATGTACTTCTGTATCCATAGCATTATTCCAGACTTTATGTTTCTTTGCTTCTGTATATGTCGTTAATTCAAACTCTTTGTCGAGAGCAGCCAAGAAGCATTGATAAGAAGAGGAGATATTCTCATATGAAACATAATCTGAGATTGGATATTCAACTGAGTAGCAATGGTAATCTTAAAGATAAGCATGGGTTTTTGTCTTACGAGAAGTGCTGACCTCAATTATCTGATCTTCTTCACCATCATATATCTTTTGAGAAGCACTATTTGTGGGAATCTGATCTTGTTCATCATCAGAATTATCAAGATTAATCTCATGTTCTGACGTAACAGATGGTTTCTTTGAATCAGACTAATCATCTGAAACAGCATCATGGAAAAATTATTGCATCGGAACAGAGATATTTCCTGCAGCAAAGGGAAATAATTCTTCATAGAATACCACATGTCTTGAAATTGAAATATGTTTAGATTCAATATCAAGAAGCTTGTATCCCTTATAACCTGTGGGATAACCCAAGAAAACACAGGCCTTTGTTCGTGGAGCAAATTTATGGCGTTGTTTATGGGATGTTAAAACATAAGCTAGACATCCAAATTTCTTCAAAGTGTGATATTCATGAGGTTTCTTCATTATAATTTCGACAGGGGATTTGTTGTCTAATTGAGGAGTAGGTAGACGATGGATATGGAAGACAACAGTGAAGATGCACTCAGTCCAATACTCAAGAGGAATATGAGACTGAAACATAAGTGATCGAGCCACATTAAGTAGGTGTTGGTGCTTCCTTTCGACAACTGAGTTTTGTTGGGGAGTCTTCGCACAAGAATGATAAGACACAATCCTCTTCTCTTGGAAAAAGTTTGTGAAATTGAATTCTGGAGCATTATCAGACCTTGCTCCTTTCAATTTGACATCCCACTGTTTCTCAACCATATTCACAAAGGCTGGAAATACATATATTACTTCTGACTTGTTTATGAGCATATAAACCTATGTAGCTCTGGGATGATCATCCACAATAGTCAAGAAATATCGAAATCCATCATAGGAAGGCATAGAGAAAGGTCCCCAAGTGTCAGTATGAACCAAATCAAACACTTTATTATACTTGTTTTGTCGAGAAACAAAAGGCATGTGATTTTTTTTTAGCCATATGACATGTCTTACAATGTGAATGGCTTGGAGTCTTATTCTTGGAAAAAGAAATTGACAACATATCATAAAGTAATTCCAACTTCTAAGGTGAGGGATGACCTAATTTTTGGTGCCAAAGCTCTGTATTATTCTTGGAACTGCTGCAGATGACAGGTTCTGGTGTTGTAGTAAGATAGTCAACATCCGGGAAGTAGAGATTTGAAATCAATTTACCCTTGCCAATCATTAATACCCTTGTATGGTCCTGAATTTCACAACCAATTGAGTCAAACAAGACTCCACACGGTAGATGTTGTGTCAAAGAACTGACACTTAATAGATGAAACTTGAATTGGGGAATATACAAGACATCATGTAGAATAATCGTCTTGCTCAATTGAATGACCTCAATTCCAACTATATTCACAACTAAAGTAGTAGGAAGCTTAACAGTAGTGTTATGCAAAAATTTAATCTCAGTGAACAGAGCATAATCATAAGAAACATGGTGAGTAGCACCAGTATCAATCACCCATTTATTCATATTCACAACAATGTCAGTTAGTGAATAGAAAAATGGTGAATTATTTCTAGTCAATGAAGAATAGATGGAAGGATATAAGGTATCAGTCACTTGGCAAGTAGTAGGATTGATACTCGAGCTAGCTACATCATTGATGACCTCTGTGATTGTAGCATTCAGAGTTTGAAGCTTAGATGAGAAGTAAGCAACTAACTGTTGTATATGATCCTTTGTCAAATCAATTCCCATTTTTGTAGTAGCCACTGAATCAGTTAAAGCCATATTGGTTGTGGCTGTCTCTGATTCTTAGGTTTCCAGCCAATAGGATAACCATGAACCTTGTAGCAACGATCAACATAATGACCAATAAGCCCACAATGAGAACAATTAGGTCTGGATTTGCCTTGAGTATTATTTTTATTGACTTGAGAATTGACTTGTCCTTGCATCTGGAAAGCAGAGGGATTAGTATACTGAACTGGTTTCTTCTTTCGTTGTTCTTCATCATAATCCAACATATTGTACATGTCTACTAAAGAAGGATGTGGCTTAGTGTTAAGAATCTGAGTCCGAGTTGCAGCAAACTCATCATTAAGCCCCATCAAAAATTGGACAATGCGAGTTGTCTCATGATCAGCTAAGAGTTTATGTACTTGAGAGCATCTGCATCCACATTTCTCAATAAAATTCTTGACATGAACCTCCCTAGATCGCCACTCTACGGCTGGTAACGTGAAGGATAATCCTTGCAAGCAGATGAGCTTCAAGGGGTGTGGAGTTGAGGTGGTCGCACAGAGGGGATGGTGAACCTCTGATATACCTTTGCTCTCTCAAGATATCAAGAGAAGAAGAAGAAGAACTCGTCTCTCTCAAAGAAGGTGGCTGCGCCGATTTTTAATAAGAAGTAGGGTAATGTTTTGTGTCGACTTACAAGAGTTTAAATAGCCTAGAGTTTGACCTGATTAAAGGAAAAATAAAAGAAAAGAGAAAAACACTTAAAATAGAAAAGGATAAAACAGAAAAAGGAAAAGTTGGCCATGCTGGTCGAATTGGTGCATCTGGCCTTGGCGTGGCTAGTGAGCTATGTGTGGTGATCTATCGTTGCCTCATTAAAAACCTATCTTTGCAAAACCTAGTGGGACAAAAACAAAGACAGGGAAAAAGAGTGCAAAGATAGACCACAAGCCCACTAGCCATCTTCTGCTTGGATTAGGACGAGTGTTGGAGTTTTTTTGTTGATTTCTTGGTTTAGGTAGCTTGGTTGCTTCTGGATGTGATTGAGAATGCCAACAACAGCTTCCTTGAGCTCCTTAGTTCTTGCTCGTGTCATTGGACCAGTGGTGATGATCTTAGGTTCCTCGGTTACAAGCTCCTCAACTTCAAGCTCTCCTTGTGTTGATTCAAGCTCCTCGGCTTCAAGCTCTTCATATGTTGGTCCAATGCTGTCCATGATCACATCATCCTCCCATGGAGACGCACAATTTCCCTAAAGAACAGACTCGCTACATGAGATGCATCATCTGTTTTGTGACAAGCAATGAAATGTGACATCTTAGAGGATCGATCTACTACTACAAAGATAGAGTCCTTCCCTGTTCTAGTCCTAGGCAGTCCTAATACAAAATCCATGGATATATCAGTCCAAGGATGAGTAGGAACATGGAGAGGGGTATACAAACCGTGTGGCATCACTTTAGATTTAGCCTGTTTGCACGTTGTGCACCTGCCACAGATTCTCTCAACGTCTCTCTTCATGTGGGGCCAATGGAAGTGATCTTGCATCACCTTCAGGGTCTTAGCAACCCCGAAATGTTCCATCAAACCTCATCCATGTGCTTCCCTAATAAGCAAGTCTCGAACAGAACAGTTAGGTACACACAAGCGATTAACATAGAAGAGAAATCTCTCACTTCTATAATATCAGCCAGCAGCAAACTTCTCACCAGATTTAAACACTTCTTGAAAATCAGAATCAAAAGAATATAAGTGCTTAAGCTGCTCAAAACCCAGCAGTTTTGCATCTAGAGTAGATAGTAGCACGTACCTTCGGGACAATGCCTCAGCAACTACATTGTCCTTACCTTTTTTGTACTTGATGACATATGGGAATGTCTCAATGAACTCTACCCACCTCGCGTGTCTCTTATTGAGCTTTTGTTGTCCTTTTAGGTGCTTTAGTGATTCATGGTCAGTGTGTATAACGAATTCCTTAGGCCACATATAATGTTGCCACGTTTGTAGAGCTCTTACTAACGCATACAACTCCTTGTCATACGTTGGGTAGTTGAGAGTGGCTCCCCCAAGTTTTTCACTAAAGAACGTAATGGACTTCTTATCCTGCATTAAAACAGCTCCAATCCCTACACCAGAGGCATCACACTCGATCTCAAATGTCTTAAGAAATTCTGGTAAAGATAAAAGAGGGGTGTGAGTAAGCTTCTCTTTTAAGGTATGAAAGGCGTTTTCTTGCGACACCCCCCATTTGAACCCAACATCCTTCTTAATTACTTCCGTGAGTGGTGCAACAACTGTGCTAAAGTCTTTCACAAAGCGCCTATAGAACCCAACAAGGCTATGAAAGCTCCGCACTTCACCAACTGATTTCGGACTGGGCCATTCTCGGATGGCTTTCACCTTCTCTTCGTCGACCTTGATCCCATCTGCACTCACAACAAAACCTAAAAAGACAAGGTTATCTTTACAAAATGTGCACTTCTTATAGTTGGCATAAAGCTTCTCTTCCCTAAGCACATTTATAACAGACTCTAAGTGGTGAACATGTTCATTTAGCTTCTTGCTATAGACCAGTATGTCATCGAAATATACTACAACAAAAACACCTATGAATGATCTTAGAACATGATTCATTAATCTCATAAATGTAATAGGTGCATTTGTCAGCCCAAATGTAATCACTAACCATTCATACAAACCATGCTTCGTTTTAAATGCAGTTTTCCATTCATCCCCTTCTTTCATCCTAATCTGGTGATAGCCACTTTTTAAATCAATCTTAGAGAAAATGCAAGAACCATGCAATTCGTCTAGCATATCATCTAATCTAGTTATGGGGTGTCGATACTTCACCGTGATATTGTTGATTGCTCGAAAATCAACGCACATACGCCAGCTGCCATCTTTCTTTGGCACGAGTAGAACGGGCACAACACAAGGATTCATGCTTTCGCGGATGTGTCCTTTCTCCATAAGCTCACTGACTTGCTTTTGCAGCTCCTTAGTCTCCACGGGATTGGTCCTATATGCTGGACGGTTCGGAAGGGAAGCTCCTGGCACGAAGTCAATCTGATGCTCAATGCCTATAATGGGTGGCAGTCCCTTTGGGTTGTCTTTGGGAAACACGTCCTGGTAGTCCTGCAAAAGAAGATGTACTTCACTCGGTAGCACCGGTGCAAGGTTAGTCAAGCTCGTGAGAGTTTCTCTAAACACAAATAACAGTAAGGGTTGTTTAGAAACTAAGGCTTGCTTGATATCACCTGATTTGGAAAGGAAGCTATACTGCATGCAAAAGGATCGATCGGTCGATGGGGGGGGGGATCGATCGGTCGATAGGAGGATCGATCGGTCGTTTTGCTTTCTGGTCGGTCGGGAATTTTCGATCGATCGGTCGTTTAGTCGCATGCTCCATTGGCGTTTCTTCTCGGAAAAATATGTAATGCTTCATCCTTTGCTTGAGGGTCATCTGGTCTTGATGAACTTCTTGAGGTGTCAAGGGAACCAAATAGTTTTTCGGCTTTTGAATTCAAACGAGTGACGATTGGTGAAACTATCATGCATGACTTTGCGATCAGATTGCCACGGTCGTCCAAGTAGGATGTGTCCTGCTTCCATGGGGAGCACGTCGCACAACACCTCGTCTTCGTATTTGCCAATAGATATGGGGACTAGCACTTGGCTGCTTACTTTCATCTCAGCATCTTTGTTAAGCCACTGAAGTTTGTAAGGCTTAGGGTGTCTTCTAACGTGTAGTCCAAGCTTTTTGACCAGCGTCTCAGTTGCTACATTGGTACAACTTCCTCCATATATGATGCAAACCTTTCCTTGGACCAAGCATCTAGTGTGGAACAGGTTCTCTCTCTGTTCTTGTTCATCAGTAGCAACTTGCACACTTAGAGATCTCCTTGTAACCAATAAATATCCTTGTGCAGGCTGCTCTTCACACTCTGATAAGTAATCAAGGTTTGTCTCTCCTTTATCTTCTGTTTCTATCTCTCCATTGTCTAATAGAACCATTACTCTCTTGTTAATGCACTCATTGGCGTAGTGGCCTCTCCCTTGGCACTTAAAACACTTAACATCTCGGTTTCGGGTTGTAGTAGCTTCTGCTTTGCCATTGCCTTTGTTGTCTTGGTTGATTAAGTACGGTCTCATCTCTGGTCTAGGCGTCCCCACATGTTTGCCTTCACGCTGAGAAGTATTTGCTCTCTCCTCTCTGTGATAGTTTGGTCTAGTGACAGCATGCCCACTCCCATAGTTAGGTCGTGAAGGACCCCTCCTTTTGAGTTGTTGCTCTATCAGAATGGCTTTATGTAACATCTCCTTCTAACTCCACATCGTGTTGCATATCCAATCTGTCTTGGATATCTCTGTTCAATCCACCTAAGAAATGTGACATAGTGGCTTCTCTATCTTCTGATATGTCAGCACGAATCAGAAGAGTATCCATCTCTTGATAATAGTCTTATACGCTTCTACTTCCTTGGGTGAGTTTTCTGAGCTTGCTATGTAGCTCACGATGGTGATGACTTGGAACACACCTCTTCCTCAAGACTCCTTTCATCCCTGTCCAAGTACTCACTGGATCTTCCCCATTGCGTCTCCTATAAGTAACTAGCTGATCCCACCAGCTTAGAGCATAGTCACTGAACTCAGTTGCTACGATCCTTACTTTGTTGTGTTCTGTATAGTGTTGGCAGTTGAAGACTAGTTCTATCTTCTTCTCCCATTCCAAGTATCCATCAGGATCATTTTTCCCATTGAAATGTGGGATTCTGAGCTTAAGACCTCCAAAACTGTCTCTTCCTTCTCTATCTCGCCTATGCCTTCTCTGGCTACCTCGAGTTAAGTCACTCTCTTCGCTGTAGTAGCTGGATGTACCATCATCACCAGGCTGCTCTTGTTGATGTCTGCCTCCTCTACGAGCTCCCCTGGGCTGATTAACGCCTTGAGCTGGCTCCCCATTCTGTTCTTGTCGAAGATCATCTAACTTAGCATCCATCATCTGTTCCATACGAGCCAGCATTGCATCCATCATGAGCTTGTTGTTGCGCATGACACTAGCTTCTGCTTCATCCTCAGCCATCTCGTCCTGCAAAAAGGAAAACAAGACTCACCAGTAACTAGTTCTTGGCAAAAGGAAGAACAGAACAAAGCACACAAGTAAAAAGGAAAGAACCGGTTATGTGATGAGGGTAAGAACTACTATGGTGAAGCTAAACACGTTTTCAGGCTTTAGCAAGGAGTAATAACTAAGTCTTTAAACAACTCACAAGAAGCAATCCTAGCACAAAAAAATTTCGATAGACCTAAGATCTATGTGGATTGATCCCACCTATACTATTTTGATTTGTTGTGTGCTTGCAGATAGTAGAAGTTATGATATATCATGGTTTTTACCCTGTTTAAGCCATGATATAAGTCCTTTTATAGAGTTTTTTCTAGTGTTTTGGAGTCTTTTAGAGTCTTTTACAGGTCTTAGCACATTTGGAGCCTAATTGGAATTATTGGAGTTCTATGGAGCATTCTGGAGCGAAAGTGAAGTCTGATGACTAAGTGCCCGATCTGAACGACGAGCATCGATCGATACCCCCTGGTATCGATCGACACCCGCCGAGAAATCATGGGCCGCGACTTTTTATGAAGTTTTGGAGAATTGCAAAAGTGCCCAGAAGTCTTTGATAATTACAAGAAGACCCTAAGTCGTGATTTATGTTATAAATAGGGTTTTACAGCCACTTGTTTAGGCTATGCTTTATTTTGCTTTTGTTTAAGAGAGATTTTGGTGAGAGACAAGTCTGGTTTCCCTTCGTCCGAGATCAGATCTCAAAACATTGTTTCTCTTTCTGATTTTATATAGAGTATTTATTCAACATGTTTATTGATTCAATTACCATGTCTGAGTAGATCACCTGTTAGGTTTGGGGTTTTCTCACAAGGATTTATTTGAATGCTAGGTTAATTACCTGTTAGGATTCACTATCTGATTAGTTCTTCACCTTAGGTTGTTCTCAAAGCTAATTCTAGATTAATCACCTAGAACTTAGATCTTAGGATAATTGATTAGGCGCGAGAGTGCGATTAATTACCTGATAGAACCTAAGTGAGCAAATTAATTATTCGCAAAGAGATTTGGTTTAATTAATTTGTGAACATATCAAACTTGAACTTTAAAGCTGATTTAGAATTTAGGATTCGCAAAGAGATTTGGAATTCCTAGGATTTAGATTTAGATAGTTTTCGCAACGAGAGTTGGTTAATTATATTTTAGTGATTTGAGTTCTAGAACAGTGCTTAATCTGAATCCTGTTAGTTAATTTAGCTGCATTCATTGATTTCCTGAGAAATACCCTAAGCCTACATTCCTCCAATTGAATTTACAAACGCTTTTACTTGCAATCCTGTTTTCAATTACATCATCTGGTTTAGCTTGTTTCTGATCTATATAATCTATTGAGTGATTCTTGAGTTCTTGTGTTCGACCCCTTGATTTACTGCAGCAACTGCTTCAGTACTATTTAGGGTATTAAATTGAGCATATCAATTTTGGCGCCGTTGCCGGGGACTCAATTCGCCGTTAGATTTTAGCTAGGAAATTCGTCTAAATCGCCCGAGTATCGATCGATACCCTTGAGTATCGGTCGATACCCGTCGTCAGTTTCAGTTACTTACGCTCTTTACTTCTGTTTTCAGGTGCATGCCTAATCAAGAAACCAGAAGCAAAAAGAGTACTCCGCTAGTTGATCTATCACTGGAACAGCTAGCACACGTGGAACGCACAAACATGAAAGCAAAGAAATCAGATAAGATGAACAACAATCAAGTTGGGTTGGTTCGTGATGCTGCTGGAGCTTACAGAGACCAACAGGGTCGGTTGTGCAACGAACAAGGACAACGTCTAGATGGAGAGGGGATTGGCATTCCACCTGCTCCTGTTGTCGCTGAGAATGTCGCTGGGAATGCGAACAATGCTGTGGTTAATCGTGGAAGGACGATTGGTGAGTACAACAGGCCGGATCAGTTTTTCGCCAATCGGTCTGCGATTCGTCCTCCTGCGTTCGAGAGGAACGACTTTGAGCTGAAACCCGCTTACTACACTCTAGTGGGACAGCATCTCTTTCATGGTCTTCCTCATGAATATCCAATGGACCATGTGGAGAAATTCGAGGACTTGGTCACTAACATCAAGAGCAATGGAGTGTCCTACGATTATCTTTTCTGCAAGCTCTTCCCCTACTCTCTAGGTGGAGACGCTACTTACTGGCTGAGGCAGCTACCTCCTGGATCGCTGACTAATTGGGAAGACACTAAGAGAGCCTTCCTGATTAACTTCTATGATGATGGACGATCTGAGGAACAAGATCTCCACTTTTTCTCAAGGACCTACTGAGGCGTTCAAGGCTGCTTGGACAAGATTCAGATCGTACCAGAGAGATTGTCCACATCACGGATACTTTGATGTGCAGCTGCTGGGCATTTTCTTTCGAGGAGTAGATTGGAGGTATCAGATGGCTCTGGACTCTTCAAGCAATGGGAATTTCAACACCAACTATCCTGAAGATGCCTATGTGTTGATTGAGAACTTTGCATCTAGTAGCAGCACAAAGAGTGCAGATTTCGAGCGCAAGAAGCTGGCTAGTAATTAGGATGGATCGCAGATCGCTGAGTTTAAGGCTCAGCTGGATGCTATGCACAGTCTTCTGCTGGGAAAGACAACAAAGGCTATCCATTTTGCTGAAGATGTTGAGGTTTTCAATGAAGGTGAAGCAGAAGATGTCAACTACGTTGGTGGTTCTGGTTTTCAGGGACAGAGGAACCAATTCAACAACAATCGGAGCTTCAACAACAACTTCCAGCAAGGAGGATTCAACCAGAAGCCTGCCCAGAACAGTGGTTACACCAGGAACTACGAAAGTCCTTCTTACGAACCTGTAACTGCTAAGACATCAGAGAACAAGATTGAGGCCATGCTTGAAACACTCGTTCAAGGACAGCAGCAGATTACAGTGACCTTCAATGGTAAGATGGACGCCATGTACAAAGATCTGAGTGGAAGGATCGATTCTCTCGGTATTGGTCAGAAGAAGCTGGAAACTCAGGTAGCTCAGACTTCAGAGAGTTCAAGAAGACAAGAAGGTTTTCTTCCAGGAAAAGGAGAGAACCCAAGGGCACACATCAATGCCATTACCTTGAGAAGTGGTAAGGAGGTCAAATCCGGAGCAAGAATGGATCAACCTGCTGTGAATTTCGAGATGTCTGACGATGAAGACACTGAAATCGCCAGAGCATCGATCGACACTACCCAGCATCGATCGACACCGATCAAAATTCTCACACGGGAAAACTCAAAATCCCGTGCATCGATCGATTACCCCCCTGTATCGATCGATACCGAACCTGAAGACGATGCATCAGTTGAGGTTGTGAAGGAGAAGCCTAAAGCAGTACCAGAGAGGGTCTACATACCGAGGATACCCTATCCCAGAGCTCTTGAGAAGACTAAGAAGGAGATAGAGGACGCTAAATGCAAGGAAATTTTAGACAAGCTGGTTGTTGAACTTCCTTTCATAGATGCTATCAAAACTTCTGCAGCCTTCAGGAGGTATGTCAAGAAGATGGTGTCCAGCAATATGAACCTTGAAGATGGTTGTCTGATGATCACTCATGAGTGCAGTGCAATCCTAAACAACAGGATCCCAACGAAATTACCAGATCCAGGGAGCTTTGTCTTGGATTGCACAATCTCTACTGACAGGTTTGAGCGTTCTCTTTGTGACCTTGGCTCAAGTGTCAACCTCATGCCATACTCGGTTGCTAAGAGAATGGGAATGACAGACTTCACCTCTACGAGGATCTCGCTGATCGTTCAGTTAGACTTCCAGAAGGATTGATAGAGGATGTTCCGATTATGATTGGGAATTTCTTAATCCCAACTGATTTCATTGTCTTGGAGTATGATTCGGAACCTAGAAATCCTCTCATCTTGGGAAGGCCATTCCTAGCAACAGCTGGTGCTCTGATTGATTGCAGGAATGGGAAGATAAGTCTTAACATTGGTGAGTTGGTCATGACTTTTAACATGGAGAAGCTGATGAAGAGACCAACTATCGATGGACAGACTTTCTTCGTTGACACCTTCTGTGATATTGCTGAGGAGTACTTCTTAGAGATGCATCCTGAGGATCCATTAGAGAGAGCACTGGTCTGTTCAGCTGAGTCAGAAGTTGATTCGAATGATGCTGCTGCTGAATACGGGAAGCTGCTCGATTCAGCACTGCCAGTATCGATCGATACCCACCTGGTATCGATCGATACCCTGCGACCAGAAAGAATCTTGGCCGAAACAAAGCAAGCTGCTGGGCTTGGAGATTAGAGCGAGGAGAAAGCTCCTAAAGTGGAACTCAAACCACTTCCTGCGAATCTGAGGTATGGTTTTCTTGGTCCTAATTCCACATTCCCTGTAATCCTTAATGCTTCTTTGAACAACGCAGAGGTCACTTTACTGCTAAGCAAGCTGCGCAAGTATCGCAAAGTTCTTGGTTATTCTCTTGATGATATTTCAGGTATATCACCGAACCTGTGCATGCATAGGATTCATCTTGAGGACGAGTCAAAGGCTTCAGTGGAGCATCAAAGGAGGCTGAATCCAAACCTGAAGGAGGTGGTTAAGAAAGAGGTCATGAAACTCTTGGATGCAGGAGTTATCTATGCCATCTCTGATAGATCTTGGGTCAGTCCAGTGCACGTTGTTCCTAAGAAAGGAGGGATAACTGTGGTGAAGAACGACAAGGATGAGATGATTCCTACAAGGACTATCACTGGACATCGAATGTGCATTGACTACAGGAAGTTGAATGCAGCTACACGGAAAGATCACTTCCCATTGCCATTCATTGACCAGATGCTGGAGAGATTGGCTAGCCATCCCTACTACTGTTTCCTTGATGGGTATTCAGGTTTCTTCCAGATTCCTATCCATCCAGATGACCAAGGGAAGACCACCTTCACCTGTTCCTATGGCACGTTCGCATACAGGAGAATGCCATTTCGATTGTGCAACGCTCCAGCCACTTTTCAGAGGTGCATGATGTCTATCTTCACAGACATGATTGAGGACTTCATGGAGGTGTTCATGGATGATTTTTCAGTATATGGATCATCATTCAAGGACTGTTTGGCTAATCTGTGCAAGGTGCTACAGAGGTGTGAAGAGAAACATTTGGTCCTTAATTGGGAAAAGTGTCATTTTATGGTTCAAGATGGGATTGTACTTGGGCACAAGGTCTCTGCAGCTGGAATCGAAGTTGACAAGGCCAAGATTCAGGTCATGACAAGTCTCCAACCACCGACTTCTGTGAAGGATATTCGGAGTTTCCTTGGTCATGCTGGATTTTACAGGAGGTTTATCAAGGATTTCTACAAGATAGCACGTCCACTCACTGCTTTGCTGTGCAAGGAGATCAAATTTGATTTCACACCTGATTGTCTTGCAGCCTTTGAGGAGATCAAAAAGGCTTTGGGGAGTGCTCCTGTTGTGCAACCTCCTGACTGGACTCTGCCTTTTGAGATCATGTGCGATGCCAGTGACTTTGCTGTTGGGTCGGTTCTGGGTCAGAGGAAAGACAGAAAGCTGCACGTCATCTACTATGCCAGCAGGACTTTGGATGATGCTCAGAGGAATTACAGCACCACAGAGAAGGAACTACTTGCTGTTGTCTTCTCCTTTGAAAAATTCCGAAGAGAACCAAAGCTTATCATGATAAAAAGATCATCTCCAGACATTTCGAGCCAAATGACCAGGTACTTCTATATAACTCTCGTTTGCAATTGTTTCCTGGTAAACTGCGTTCACGTTGGTCAGGTCCCTTCACAATCAAAGAGGTCAGACCACATGGTGATGTATTGCTGATCAATCACAAAGGCGAGGAATTCACTGTCAATGGACAAAGAGTGAAACAATATTGGGCGAAAGCCGAGATTCCAACAGGGCAGATAATGCCTTTGGATGATGCACCAACAGCCTGAATGGCGTTACAGTCAAGCTATTGACGTTAAACGAGCGCTTGGTGGGAGGCAACCCACTGGTGAGTCTGTCTTTGAGTCAATTTTTGGTCTTTATTTTCGTCTGTCTTGAGTTTGTATCAGGATGAACAAGGAGAAACTCGAAATCGCCTAAGCATCGATCGATACCCCACTGGTATCGATCGACACCAATCGCGGATGAAAAGTTTACCAAGTCGATCTAAGCATGGTATCGATCGATACCATGCTGTGTGTCGATCGACACTCGACGTTCCAGCAAGGTAACTTCCTGTTTCTCTTCGTCCCTTCTGTCCTTTTGTCTTCTTTTACCTACTCTAGGCTAGATAACACTGGGGACAGTGTTGTTCAAGTCTGGGGGAGGTGTCTGCTGACAAAGTTTTTGTTTTTCTTAGAGTCATTTGTTTTATCAAGTCAAAATTGTTTTATTGAGTCAAAACCTGTTGGAAATAATGATCATGTGCTTGAACCTATTGATGTGATTTTGTTTTTGAGTGCACAGTGTTACAGGACCAGCTCTAGATCGACTAATGAAAAATCCAAGGACTGACCAGTTGACTAGAAAACATCCATGTCTCCAGCAGAGTTCTTCTGAAACCTGAGCCAATTTTTGCACTTCATCATGTGGTTAGTGTTTTTAGAGCTTGATTCATCATTCATATCTGATAAAGGAACCCATGTGTCTAGTGTAATAGTATCTCTCTCCCCTGAAATAAGTTGATAGATTAAGAGCATAAAAGATTGAAATGATTTTCTTCTGAGTAGAGGGTTAGGAAAATTTCCAGCGATCCCATTATTCTACTTAAGAGGGGATGATCACACAAAGGTTTGGAAGTGAGGCTAGGATTTTCCTATGATGCCATTATTCGCCTACATCCTTTGATACATAGATAGGGAAGAACCGGGGATTTGGTGGCAAACACCATCAATACTCGCGTCTCATACCTTGATGTGTATATGCTAAGCTGAAAATAAAAAATAATAATAAGAACATAATAAGTAATAAGTCTGGGGGAGAGAAATTGATACAATAAGTGTGAAAAGGGGTGGTTCCTTGTCATGATATTGTCTGGTAAAGAATCTAGAAGGCTTTTGAACATTAACTGCAGAGATGAAACTGGTGATGAAGGCTTTACTTGAACAATGCTGTGGGATAATGGGTGGAGTCTGGAAAAGCTGCGAATGTCTACGGAGAAGTACATGGTGGTTAGATTGAAAGCTGATCAGGTGACATTTGGGTGCTTGGGAAAAGGGTCATTTCGATGGTTCATGAACAGGTGAGTTTCCGCGTTTTCAAACCTCTTTTTCTGGTTTAGTCTTCTATTTGCTTGAGGGCAAGCAAAAGGCTAAGTCTGGGGGAGTTGATATATCATGATTTTTACCCTGTTTAAGCCATGATATAAGTCTTTTTATAGAGTCTTTTCTAGTCTTTTGGAGTCTTTTACAGGTCTTAGCACATTTGGAGCCTAATTGGAATTATTGGAGTTCTATGGAGCATTCTGGAGCGAAAGTGAAGTCTGATGACTAAGTGCCCGATCTGAACGACGAGCATCGATCGATACCCCCTGGTATCGATCGACACCCGCCGAGAAATCATGGGCCGCGACTTTTTATGAAGTTTTGGAGAATTGCAAAAGTGCCCAGAAGTCTCTGATAATTACAAGAAGACCCCAAGTCGTGATTTATGTTATAAATAGGGTTTTACAGCCACTTGTTTAGGCTATGCTTTATTTTGCTTTAGTTTAAGAGAGATTTTGGTGAGAGACAAGTCTGGTTTCCCTTCGTCCGAGATCAGATCTCAAAACCTTGTTTCTCTTTCTGATTTTATATAGAGTATTTATTCAACATGTTTATTGATTCAATTACCATGTCTGAGTATATCACCTGTTAGGTTTGGGGTTTTCTCACAGGGATTTCTTTGAATGCTAGGTTAATTACCTGTTAGGATTCACTATCTGATTAGTTCTTCACCTTAGGTTGTTCTCAAAGCTAATTCTAGATTGATCACCTAGAACTTAGATCTTAGGATAATTGATTAGGCGCGAGAGTGCGATTAATTACCTGATAGAACCTAAGTGAGCAAATTAATTATTCGCAAAGAGATTTGTGAACATATCAAACTTGAACTTTAAAGCTGATTTAGAATTTAGGATTCGCAAAGAGATTTGGAATTCCTAGGATTTAGATTTAGATAGTTTTCGCAACGAGAGTTGGTTAATTATATTTTAGTGATTTGAGTTCTAGAACAGTGCTTAATCTGAATCATGTTAGTTAATTTAGCTGCATTCATTGATTTCCTGAGAAATACCCTAAGCCTACATTCCTCCAATTGAATTTACAAACGCTTTTACTTGCAATCCTGTTTTCAATTACATCATCTGGTTTAGCTTGTTTCTGATCTATATAATCTATTGAGTGATTCTTGAGTTCTTGTGTTCGACCCCTTGATTTACTGCAGCAACTGCTTTAGTACTATTTAGGGTATTAAATTGAGCATATCAAGTTAGGTGAAAAATTTACATACATCACTAATTGTGATAGTCGTTCTACCTTACTCGGCAATCTATATCCAACAATGCGCTTGGGGCAGTAATGCTCGCCGAGGCTTTTCTGGTCGCGGAAAGATTGGCCGGTAATCGTGGGTGATTATGTTCGGCTAGTTTCTGTTGTGATAAGCGTTTTGGCTATATAATCGATGCTTGATGTGATTTCTTAATGTGGCTCGGTAAGACGGGATGACCACTTTTACAAGCAATTTTGTTGCTTATGCCTCCATTTTTGGATGCAGGTTCTGATTTAAGCCGTGATGGTAGTCGTGATGTCTGATCAGATCGCGGGATAAAGGCTGTAAATGGATGGATGGTAGTATTGGGTAGATTCGGTTTAGTACATGATGTAATAGTTTATTAGCGAACTCTCATTTTGTACTAGAACCTCGTTGATTAATTCAAGTTTATGTTTAATCTACTTATGCTCGAAAATGACTTGTCTGATCGAACCAAACGCGAAAATCTGTTAATTAAAATGTTAAAAATATCCGGCTAAAATTTGGTTAAATGTTGGCTAAAATGAAAGTCCGGGTTAAGGTGCTACAATTACCTCTCCTAACAAAGCACATGACATCACATGATTAATCGCCACTTCTAGAGAAAATTCGACAAAGGATCAACTCTTGGACTACTCGATTTTTATCCTTTGTAAGGAGGTTTCAGCTCATAAAATCAGTAATTATGAACTGGGCAAACATCTTGGCTATCGACATTTAGACTCCCATCAGAATGTCTATGAGAGATTGAGAAGTTATGCTTGACTTTTCTTTGGTCTTTAAACACAAAGAAAGCCAAGATAGCCTGGAGTGATGTTTGGAAATCAATCAAAGAAGGTTGACTTGGTTTGCGACCTCTAAAAGAGGTGAAATATGTTTGTTGTCTCAAGCTGGTAAGGAGAATAGCCTCATATCACTCCTCTCTGCAGGTCAATTGGATTAAGACGTACTTAATTAGACAAGAGTCATTCTGGGCAGTGCAGGACAACACAAGTTTAGGCTCTTGGATGTGGAAAAAAATTTTGAAGTATAGAAACAAAGCAACACATTTTTACAAAGTGGACGCTGGAAATAGGCAGAGGACATCATTCTGATTAAAAGCATGGTCTCTCATGGGACAACTTATTGAGATCACTGGGCCGAGAGGTTTCATCGACATGGGGATCCCAATTAATGCATTGGTGACACATGCTTTGGTTAATCGACGTCGAAGAAACCATCGCATGGACTACCTAAACGAAAAGGAAAATGTGTTGGCTAAACAAAGAGCAAGAGCTAGATGGGACTTGAAAGATACTCACCTATGGAGATGTAATGATGAGGATTATAAGAGAGTTTTTAACTCGAAGAAGACATGGGCTCTTATCAGAAAAACTGGTTTGAGGCTATCATGACACAAAGGAGATCGCATGTCCTCATGGAATACAGCGAAAATACCACTTGTAGCTTGTGCCACGATCCCATGGAGACTAGAAACCATCTATTCTTTACATGCAGATATTCTAAAGAAGTTTGAAAATCATTGAGTAGAGGATTTCTTATGGACAACTTTACATTGGATTGGCCAACAATCATCTATATCATCTTTGCAACTTTTCGTGATCAAATCTCCATCTTCCTAGTTAAGTATGTTTTTCAAGTAACAATACACGTACAACCTGTAGAAAGAACAAATCTCTCGTCGGCATGGAGATCCCCCCCCCCCTCCCACAGCTCATAATGATATCATAGATAAATGTTCGAAACCGCATATCTTCGATTTATGGGTGATGGTAGTTTCGAGAGAAGTCTGGTTTGATTCAAGGAGCTAAAAAGAAATTTCGATCCCGAATCTTATTCTTACTCTCAAATTTTCGAACTTTAATTGCATATGATAAAAAAACGATTTTTTTTTTTGTTTTGAATAAATTTTACATTAAATTCACAAAAAAAAACAAGCGCATGCAATTCAGTTTTTAATAGTGTAGCGCAATTCTTATTTTGACTTTGTCATACTTCTAAATAGAATCCATCATAGTCATGCATAATCTAATTTAACATTTAATTTATATGTAAATTAAGTTGTAAGAAATATATAATCATTTAAACACCATAAATAATTTTAAAATATATTAATAATAGTACCAAATAAATGATTAAATAAAAATTTAATGTAATTAATATTATAATTAATGTCCATAATTATATTCATTCATCTGGAGTCAATGTCCAATAAATACAAAGTAGAACACTATTTTATGCATATGAAAAATTTCGACAGAATAGAAGGACAATATATACAAACTCGTTTCTAAAAGGAAAAAAAAAGAGCAAAAATAGTTGATAAAATCCAATATAATGTTAAAATAAATAAAATATAATTGTGTTTACTGTTCTTTGAAAATCTAAAATAAGTTGTTTCCATCATGCAAATTTTTTTTAGTTTCCACTTTTTTCAATGAGATATATATATAGTTTATTAAGAGAGAAAAACAATCATTGAAATTAAATACATTAACAATAAAGCGTTTAATTATGTATATATATATATATACATATATATTCAGTTCAAGAAAAACAAATAAATGACAAAGATGGGGGAAATTCTAATATATTTTCTCCTCTTCTTCGTCTCAATTCAAATGATTGACTCTATTATTGTCTTTAGGCATTTTAACATTGAAATTTTGAATAAACTTGGAGGTGATAAGAAACTAATGGTCCATTGTAGAGACAAAGAATGGTCGAGCAAAGTTGTATTTCTTCCCTTCAATAATGAATTGAGAGTTCGACTTATAATTTTTCCAAAATATTTGATATGGTGCAACTTATGGAAGGTACCTTAAAAAAATTTGTTTAGTTCTTACACATTCTTAAATCTCGATATATACTGATAAAAGTTATGTACATTGAATTATTTATTTTTTCCATTACAAAGCCGTGAATATGTTGTGTGGATCATGTATTCAAACATTTTTTTTTTTTTTTTTTTTTATGCCTTTCGGCCTCTGGGAGTAATCCCAAGCCCAAAGTCCCAGACTAATCTCCCGGGTGGGAGTGACACAACCCACTTATAATGCCCCACTTGGCCAAGTGCTTGTCCTAGTAATTTCGTTCCAGCGGGGAATCGATCCCTAGCCTAGACCAACAGGGCCGACACTCACCGCAGGAAGGGAGCCACCCGACCACCAACAACTTTGTTACATGTATTCAAACATGAAACTGATTTTTTTTTGTTTTTCCTTTTTTAAAAAGGTAAAAATGATTATGCTGAAAATACAGTGAATAAAAAGGAAGCTACATTCATATACCAGAAAAATCTGCTTTTTTCTGTTAATATGTAATGGTTACTTTGTAAGATAGCTAGGATTTGAATGGGGAATGGTTATCGTTCAGATAAACCATTCTGTATATACAAATAATTAGCTACAATTTTTTATTTTTTTTTGTTCATCAAATTTGTCTATTGCAGATAATTGGTTTGCTATTGGTACTGATATAACCAAAACTTATGAAACTTAGTACACAAATTGATTATTCTGCAGCATTAACAACAACTCTTCACGCTTCTATATAATATGTAAACTGTTCTTTAATACTGTTATAAATATTTGTTCAGGGACCTGATTATGTGCACCATATAAGTTTTAACGCATTTGTTGCAGCTGAGAGTTTCATACATGACATATGTGGGAGTAGGAAGCCTAACGTCTGTCGCTGGCAAGTGCAAGACGATGGATTATGGGCACGTCATAATCCAACCGGAGTCCTTAAGCTTATGTATAAATGGGATAATAAACTTTGACCAATAAATTTCTTTTTATCTTTATTTAAAATGTTATTATTGTTTACCGAGATCTCATCTTATATTTAAAATTTTTATAATAAAACTAAGTTGTTTTAATGAGACAAATTTTGTTTAAAACAAAGATAAAAGTGGTAGTCTGATGATTATTCTATTTAATAAAATTAGTTTGATGTTTTGATCCTAATAAGAGTTTGAAGCGTTGTTAACGCGTGGTTTATTTGGCTATAGCAGGAAAAAACTAGTTCACAAACATGGGTTGATATTGATTATTTATTATGTTTTATATTTTTGGGGGTTTATGAAATCCTTAGAACATATCTAACAGATATTTCATAACTTCAAATGTGAAGTTTAATGCATTCTAAAAACAACTTCAAACTTGAAACTTCATTTTTGTATTTTTTTTGTATTTTAGTCCTTACAATAATATATCTCATAAATAATTTTTTGTTTATCATGTTAGTCATACAATTTTGTATTTCATAAATAAAAATATCCGATTTCAACAACTTTTAACTTGTAATGTACAAATAAACAAATATAGAAACTCATTTATCAGTTCAAAATTACTTAATAATAGGGCTGGAATTATTATCCGAGATCTGAGATCCGACCCGAGATTCGATCTGATCCGACCCGAAATTTAAGGTATCCGGGGGGTTCAAATCCGGATCTTCAAATTACGGATCCGGCAAATCCGGATCCGAATCCGGGTAATATATATTTTTAGAACCGGATACCCGAGAGCCGTGGTGTTTATATGTGTATATATATTATATATGTTCCTAGTTGCTTGTTGGACATTAAACCCAATCTCATTTTCACATAAAAATAAAAATGCAGCCCAAATAAACCAAATCTTATTACCCTTATCTTTTGTTTGGTATGATTCCAGCCCACATAAACCACAACCGACACTCTTTTTTTTTTTGGTATGATTCCGGGTATCTGTTTTCTTAACGGTATCTGTTTTTTTTGGCAAATCCGGATCGGATCCGGGTATCCGCGGATATCTGTTTTCTTAACGGGTATCCGACACCTCGGGTACCCGGAGTCTTCGGATCTGGGTTCGGGTAATGAAATATCGGATCCGGATCCGGGTACTTCAATTTTCCCGGGTACCCGACCCGATTCCAGGCCTACTTAATAATATATGGGAACATTAAAAATAGTTTTATTGAGTAACTCAGTATTTTACTTATGTTTGAGGTATTGTCCTCTTGGAGACAAATCTCCTTCAGATAACAACAAACATTAGAGCACGACAAACACTATAACGGAATGTTTTTTGCTGGCTGTCTGACGCTCGAGTCAATAAAAACCAAGAAATACCACAATAAAGATGCATAGGGAACAAGAAAGAATCATAAAACAAGGTGGAAAAATATATATGGGATTTCGGATCTTTAAGAATGATGGATCCGCGAAGATTCAACTAGTTTAGTGGGTTTTAAGTGAGTATTAGAGGATGAATGTGGAAGAATCAAATGCTAAGTGTTTGAAGAGAATGCTTTTTTTGTAGAGAGAAATAACTCTAATGGTTTAGTATTGAGCCAAAATTGGATCCTTCTTCTGTGAAAAAAAGAGTTTCATTTATAGAGTTTACATGACCCAAATTCGTATGTCGGGTATCGGATCTCTATGTCGGGTATGGTACTTGATACCCAAGTGCATCTCACCAGTTTTACTTGTCGTGTATGCTCAATCTCCTGACACATATATCTTGATGATGCAGACTCCATATGTCCTTTGGCGGATTACGCGCTACCAGTTGATCATAACGCCAGTGATTAGTCACTTTCACCTACCGCTTATAAGAATCAGCTAGTCATGGGCTTTTTATGGTTTTAGCGCAAGAGTCAACTCATTTCAAACGATGTATTGATGCTGTCAGGTTATCGCTCAGCTTCAGGTAATAAAATTTAGAGATAATTACTCAAATAGCACAAAAACGTTGTGAAATGACTAGAGTAATATATACCTTTTTGAAATTACTTAAATGATACAACTTTTAAAGGAAATATCCATTAAGGGTTGTGTGAGTAATTTAATTAACGATAATGCCATTTAGATTTTTTTAAGTGAGATTTACGGTTAATTTTGAAAAAATTACAGAAAATGATTCATGTCGATGATTCCCTAACCGCCGGTGTTGCATGTTCGTCTCTTTTGGTTGCGACTCGTCTCGTCCGCCTCGTCGCAGTCTCATGTAGAAGGTTTGAAGGATTTTCATTGTTTGAAAGTGGAAGCTAACTACTGTAAGTTAACTTTCCGGCCATATTCCGGCCTTTAATTTCAAAATCCGAGTCTAATGATTTTACATTGATGGCTGATTTATGCACACTTGACAGCTGATTTTATATTTATGGCTGATTTATGTTTGCGTGAAGGCTGATTTATGTTCACGTGAAGGCTGATTTATGTTAATATGATGGCTGATTTATGTCTTTAATTGAGATTTTTTTATTAATAATTATGACGATTCAGTTTCTTCTAATATAGAGAAAGAAAGTGTCGATTCACTATCTTCTCATCACTAACAGGAAAAAGAAAGTATCGATTCACTATCTTCTCATCACCAACAGGAAAAAGAAAGTGTTGATTCACTATCTTCTCATCACTAACAATCTCTGGGCGATTGTCGAACCGCCGGTGTTGCATGTTCGTCTCTTTCGATTGCGACTCGTCTCGCCGCAGTCGCATTTCGTCTATTAACAGAACCACCTACGCACCCTTTTCGAAGGTTCGAAGGATTTTCATCATTTCAAAGGTGGAAGTTAACTACTGTAAGTCAACGATTTTATGAAGTTATACATTTAATTTTCCATAACCGATGGCCCCATAATCAATTTTCCGGCCATATTCCGACAATATTCCGGCCTTTAATCTCAAAACCCGAGTATGATAATTTTATATTGATGGCTGAAATATGTTTGCCTGAAGGCTGATTTATGTTTGCGTGAAGGCTGATTTATGTTAATATGATGGCTGATTTATGTATTTTATGAGATTTTTTTATTAATTAATATGACGGTTCAGTTTCTTATAATTTACTAATATAGAGAAAAAGTGTCGATTCAATATCTTCTCATCACTAACAGGAAAAAGAAAACCTCTCTGGGCGATTGCCGAACCGCCGGTGCTGCTTGTTTGTCTCTTCCGATTGTGACTCGTCTCGTCCGCCTCGCCGCAGTCGCATTTCGTCTATTAACAAAACCACATACGCACCCTTTTCGAAGGTTTGAAGGATTTTCATCGTTTCAAAGGTAGAAGCTAACTACTGTAAGTCAACGATTTTAGGAAGTTATACAGTTAATTTTCCATAATCGATGGCCCCATAATCAATTTTCCAGCCATATTCCGGCCATATTTCGGCCTTTAATTTCAAAACCCGAGTCTGATGATTTTACATTGATGGCTGATTTATGCACACTTGACAGCTGATTTACATATTTGATGGCTGATTTATGTTTGCGTGAAAGCTGATTTTACATTAATGGCTGATTTATGTTCTGCATGATGGCTGATTTATGTTCTGCATGATGGCTGATTTATGTTTATATGATGGTTGATCTAATTATATTTTTATGAACAAATGGATACATCTAATGGAACAAAGAAGTACCCGCCTAAACGTTACGAAGAAGGGAAATCTCCTTTGCAGAATAGAAGCATGAATCACAATTGTCAGCTGGGCAATTTTTCTCTCGTTAGAGAATCAATAGGAAAAGATGTGTGGGATGAAATTAAGAAGTTATATGTTGGACTAATTGCTAAGCTAGTTGATAGCGATTACGTGTGGTCTGCTAAGACTGTACATTATCTACTCACCCGTCAGTTGGCAGTAAAGAAGGAGAATGAGATTTGGTCAGTGGTCGGTGGTCAACCAATCAGGTTTAGCTTGCACGAATTTGCTGAGATTACGGGGCTAAACTCAGATCCGCTGCCAACTGAAAGTTGCGAAGCTGAGTACACATATTTCTGGGCAGAGTTGGGTGTTCCGAAAGGGCTTGGACCAAAGTATGATGAACTGACTTTGGTATTAGCTACGTGTCGTCCATGGAGTCTTGAAAAACGAAAAATGTTGGGGTTGTTATGTATTCTACACATGGGAATTCATGGGTTACATCATAATTCTAAACTACCTCTAGAAAGTGCAAAAAGAGTCTTCAAAGATGAAGACATTCAGAATTATCCATGGGGTCGGGTTGCATTTCAATACCTCATTGATGGTGTTAAGGTTGTTCAGTTTGAAGGAAATTCATATTTCGTTAACGGTTGCGTGCACGCGCTACTGTTTTGGGCATATGAATCAGTTAAGGTGTTTGGAGAGCGTTTTGGGAGAATAAGAGATCTGAATGAAGTACCATTCATTCGATGGGATGGAGTCCGTACACACTCAAGTTTAGAATATGTTATTAGTCAGGAGATTGCACAGCATGGCCAGGTATTTTCTTGCTGACTTAATGATATTTGATGGCTGACTTATTAATATTTGATGGCTGACTTATTAATATTTGATGACTGACTTATTGATATTTTGGTGGCTGACTTAATGATATTTGATGGCTGACTTATTAATATTTGATGGCTGACTTAATGATATTTTGGTGGCTGACTTAATGATATTTGATGGCTGACTTATTAATATTTGATGGCTGACTTATTGATACTTGATGGCTGACTTATTGATACTTGATGGCTGACTTAAAAATATTTGATGGCTGACTTATTGATACTTGATGGCTGACTTATTGATACTTGATGGCTGACTTATTAATGTTTGTAGGTCCGTGTTAGGAAGATGATTATGAAGTCGGAGGGTGAGATATATCATAAGTGGGAAGGTAAAGATGATGACGTAGAACTCCATAACTTGATAGTCGACATACTTGAAGATAAGTTTGTTGAAGGTTATTGGGATGTGAATGAGACTAAGAAACGCAAAAAGCAAGAAAGTCATGTAGCTGTTGTGGAAGAAGTGGAGAAGAAGAAAAAGAAGAAAAAGGCTGATGATAGTGAAAAACTAGCAGATGAGAAGGATGACTCTCAAGATTTCGATAATAATGTGTATGTCACTGGCCTTATGCAAATGGTGGAGAAACTATGCACAAGGTTTGATGATATGGAGAAAACATTGGCGGAATGGTTGGAGGTATAGAAATTAGGCTTGAAACAAAAGTTGACGAAAAGTATGGTCATAGAATAACTTCTGTTGAAGACAGAGTTGGGACGTTGGAGAAAGAATTTAAGGAGATGAAAGAGCGCATAGTAATTGGTGAAATAAACCAATCCATGTTTAAAGATGGCAACTCGAAGATTGGGATAGATCAAGAGTTCACTAGTCGGATAAGTTAAAAAATGCATAGTAATTTCTTAAATCAATACGCATCCTTTAATTTATTTTCTTTACTTTATACAGCCGATCCGCAATTTGGGTAAGGAGTTTGAGGAAATGGAGAAGAAGAAGAAAATCAATGGGAAGAAAGAGGGAGAAGAGAACAAGAAGAAAATCAATGAGAAGAAAGAAGGAGAAGAGAAGAAGAAAATCAATGAGAAGAAAGAAGGAGAAGAGAAGAAGAAAATCAATGAGAAGAAAGAAGGAGAAGAGAAGAAGAAAATCAATGGGAAGAAAGAGGCAGAAGAGAAGAAAAATAATGGTGAGAAGAATGAGAAAGAAGTGAAGGATAAAACAGAGGCGAATAAAAAGATGATGAAACCAACCATTGAGAGGAAGGAAGCTGATAGTGAAGTGGTTGATATAACAGAGCAAGTTCGGGAAGAAAAGAACCAGTTGATGTCTGAATCTGATGGATTTGATACTGAAGAGGATAGGGTTAGGCATTCATTACTGGGAAATGTAATAGACGCGATTCATGGTGCTATTACGAAACTAGATGAAGGTGGTATCCCGCTGAAGAAAAAGTTTCTGCCACCACCACCGTATCCGTGTATTGGAAACGATGGATTGACGTGTATGATGAAGGGTCTGGTTCCTTCACCAACAATCTACGATCCACTGAAGCCAGTTGATCAGACTAAACTGGAGACACTTTTAAATTACCTCCATCCATTTGAGTATGTACAGTGATTAATTTCTGATTGAGTTATCTACCACTATTTGAATATAATTGTTTGTTTGTTTATTCATTAGGTCTACTCCACTTGGATAAGCGCCTCCAGAAATTGAGTTCTACATGGTTCTCATCACTCCGCGAAAAGATTGGCATTCCGGCACTAATTACGGATGGTTGTATGATTATGTAAGTAAAAATATTTGATGGCTGACTTATCGATACTTGATGGCTGACTTATTGATACATGATGGCTGACGTATCGATACTTGATGGCTGACTTATTGATACATGATGGCTGACTTATTGATACATGATGGCTAACTTATTTATACTTGATGGCTGACTTATCGATACTTGATGGCTGACTTATTGATACATGATGGCTGACTTATTGATACATGATCGCTGACTTATTTATACTTGATGGCTGATTTATTTATACTTGATGGCTGACTTATTTATATTGTTTTTACAGCACTTGTCTTCATTTATGAGAGTCCTCCGGAAAAGGTACCTTCAAGTTCCATGCCCTTTCCACACTGATCGAATTGCTTTTGTCGACCAATGATTCATCAGTATGTGGATGAAAGAGTATGCGCAGTACAACATCAATCCTAAGAATTGGAAATTCAAAGATGGGTATCTTGATTTAGCAAACGGTTTGCTTCCTGCTGACATGCCGACACATAAAAGGTGGATATACGATATTGATCACTTGTATTTAATTTACCAAGTTGGAGGCAATCACTGGATAGCGTTGCACATTGATTTGGTGAATGAGAAGATAGTTGCTTATGATAGCATCATTGGAGAAGGAACACCCGCACAATACAAGAAAATTATGGAAGCGGCTAGGCCGTTCATGCGAATGATACCTGCACTTTTGAACGAAGTCATTCTTCCTGAAATTCGAAAGGTAAGCTCTAAGCAGTTCTCGTTTAGAAGAAAGAAAGGCATCCCACAAAACCTAAACCCTGGTGATTGTGGTGTGTATGCGTTGAAGTATATCGAGTGTCTTGCGCTTGATGTCTCTTTTGAAGGCCTCAGTGACAGAAATATGCAGCCCTTACGGTTAAAGATGGCTGCGGAGATTTTTGATGAGGCACCTGACATGTATGCACAATTTAACTAATTATTAGAACAAACTAGTGGTTGCCGATTTATGTACGTTATTTTAGCATTATGGCTAACTTATGTATTTTGAACAAACTAGTGATGGCCGATTTATGTACGTTATTTTAGCATTATGGCTGACTTATGTATTTTGAACAAATTAGTGATGGCCGATTTATCTATTTTGAACATACTAGTGATGCCGATTTATGTACGTTATTTTAGCATTATGGCTGACTTATGTATTTTGAACAAACTAGTGATGGCCGATTTATGTACGTTATTTTAGCAAGTGATGCGCATGATGGCTGACTTATTCATTTTGAACAAACTAGTTATGGCCGATTTATAAATAAAGTCGAAACTAATAGTGGCCGATTTATAACGTTACATAAACAACTTGTACAAAATAACCATCACCACAACATACACAACCATGTTCTTCAAACCCCTTAGCTCCATTTTGCAATCGTCTATCTCCTTTTCAAAACTTCTTAACTCTTTCTCAAAACCACATACCACTGCTTCACAAGTCCGAGTTTCCATTTTTAGAGTCTCGATTTCAGAGTTACAGGCTTGTAATCCCTTTTCGAAGGTGAATGAAGCACTTTCAAGATCATCAATTTTCGATTTCATATCCTCAATCTCTTCAACCATTGATTCGTCCGTCCATTTGAACAAGTGATAACGATTCTTCTACACCATACACACAATAATATAAACACTAAATCGAAACCAATTGCATCATTACCTCATCTCCAAATCGACAAGTATGAAATAGTCTTCCTGGGTTCATCACCGTTTTTGATGTAAGCAATCTACAACGTTCACCACATCTACAGTGCGTCGGGAACCCTCTTCCTTGATCACCCATGCTTACAATTTCCGAATTCGAATCGACTCGTCTTTTTCTCGCTCTAAATTCCCCAAACTCTCAAACCCGGTGTCAGAGTGATCTAGAACCCTAATATAAGTTTTTCCTCCAAATGACCAAAACGACGTCGTTTTCCAACACATTCATACAACTTTATGGCCGATTTGTCATCTATTATGGCCGACTTATGATACAAGTATTTTTGGGGTTTACGAATTCAAGAATTAAAACATATAATGTATGATTTAGGGTTTACGAATTCAAATATGTAATGTAGGATTACGAATTCAAACATATAATGAAGATGATATCCCTAAGAATAAACATACAAAATGTGTAAATCTTACAAATATAACCTATTGTTGAAGACATGGTAAGGATTATGTTGTTACTATATATATATAAAGATTTTGACATGGTTTAGGTTTTGAGATGAACATGATAAGAATAAACATACAAGAAGTGTAAATCTTACATATATAACCCATTGTTGATGTAAGACTTAAAATTACTAAATATTGAAATAAAATTATTAATTAAACCTTGAAACACAGATTTGAGGTGTGGCTGATTTACAACTGACCAATTTGAGGTATGGCTGATTTACGAACCATTTTAAACACTGTAATGGCTGATTTATAAACCATACCAGACACTGTTGTGGTTGATTTACGAGAGAAACATAGGGATGCACGCGGTGTCTCGGGATTACAAAAAGTTTAGGTGGGGAACCTCAATTTCGTCGATATTAACACCCAAATTGAATTCTGATTCAAATCGTTTGAAAATTCAAATTTTTTTGTTTTTTTTTTGTCTTTCGTTTTATAAAATTCAAATTTTTCATCTTTTTGGTTTCCAACACATTCATACAAGTTCATGCCCGATTTATTATCTATTATGACCGACTTATCAAACAAATATTTTTGAATTTATGGGATTACGAGTTTTACATTGAATTAGAGGATTTGTTTTGTTATCTATGATAACATAGTTACTACAAACAAGTAATGTAGAGTTTAGGGTTTAAGTCTAATATAGTTAGTCATATAGATAAGACATGGTAAGGATTATTTTGTTACTATATATATAAAGATTTTGACATGGTTTAGGTTTTGAGATGAACATGATAAGAATAAACATACAAGAAGTGTAAATCTTACATATATAACCCATTGTTGATGTAAGACTTAAAATTACTAAATATTGAAATAAAATTATTAATTAAACTTTGAAACACAGATTTGAGGTGTGGCTGATTTACAACTGACCAATTTGAGGTATGGCTGATTTACGAACCATATTAAACACCGTAATGGCTGATTTATAAACCATACCAGACACTGTTGTGGTTGATTTACGAGAGAAACATAGGGATGCACGCGGTGTCTCGAGATTACAAAAAGTTTAGGTAGGGAACCTCAATTTCGTCGATATTAACACCCAAATTGAATTCTGATTCAAATCGTTTGAAAATTCAAATTTTTTTGTTTTTTTTTGTCTTTCGTTTTATAAAATTCAAATTTTTCATCTTTTTGGTTTCCAACACATTCATACAAATTCATGGCCGATTTATTATCTATTATGACCGACTTATCAAACAAATATTTTTGAATTTATGGAATTACGAGTTTTACATTGAATTAGAGGATTTGTTTTGTTATCTATGATAACATAGTTACTACAAAACAAGTAATGTAGGGTTTAGGGTTTAAGTCTAATATAGTTAGTCATATAGATAAGACATGGTAAGGATTATGTTGTTACTATATATATAAAGATTTTGACATGGTTTAGGTTTTGAGATGAACATGATAAGAATAAACATACAAGAAGTGTAAATCTTACATATATAACCCATTGTTGATGTAAGACTTAAAATTACTAAATATTGAAATAAAATTATTAATTAAACCTTGAAACACAGATTTGAGGTGTGACTGATTTACAACTGACCAATTTGAGGTATGGCTGATTTACGAACCATATTAAACACCGTAATGGCTGATTTATAAACCATACCAGACACTGTTGTGGCTGATTTACAAGAGAAACATAGGGATGCACGCGGTGTCTCGAGATTACAAAAAGTTTAGGTGAGGAACCTCAATTTCGTCGATATTAACGCCCAAATTGAATTATAATTCAAATCGTTTGAAAATTCAAATTTTTTTGTTTTTTTTTTGTCGTTCGTTTTATAAAATTCAAATTTTTCATCTTTTTGGTTTCCAACACATTCATACAACTTCATGGCCGATTTATTATCTATTATGGTCGACTTATTAAACACCGTAATGGCTGATTTATAAACCATACCAGACACTGTTGTGGCTGATTTACGAGAGAAACATAATATTGCACACCGTTAAGTTTACACCGTCCTCTATGGCCGATTTGTCATCTACCAATCATCGTTAAGTTTTACAAGTTTTCGCATTATGCCCACCCTGATTACAACGAGAACAAGTGTGTTGTTTTCTGGGGCGTTTCTTCTCACTTGCCTTTTCCAAACATGGTTTAAATCTTGAGTTCTTAGGTCTTCCAGGTTGTTGACGAACAACTGGGGGCATGCACACTTGTTCAGCTACATGTTCTGGAATACGGAGCGCCGAATCTACAGGCATAACTGAACTAGCATAGGCGTTAACTAAATAATCCCGGTAATAGTATGGGTTACACAGTGAGATACGAGAAACATTCCTCGTCTCGGCAGCTGCGATTGCATGTACGCAGGGTAAATTCTCGATGTCGAAACGACGGCAAGTGCATCTTCTCGCATCAAAATTCACAACATGCAACGATGATCCGCATGTAACTTGTACATATTAAGAATCAATCATTTGTACCGCCGCAAGTTTGGCACCACTCACACGGACCTGTTATCAAGAATTTTTTTATTAAATCTCGGCTGGTACAAATGATAAGAATCAATCATCTATGTAACGTAATTACCTCCAACAATTTTTCAAAACCACGGGTAAGCGTTATTTTCATCGTCCTTGCATCTTCTCGCCGCTCAGCAAACCATCTCATCATCATTGACCTTATCGATTCTAAGAGTCGAACAATTGGGAAACTTCTAGCAAGTGAAAGAACTTTGTTCATTGATTCCGCTATATTTGTTGTCGTCAAATTATATCTATCGCCCGGGAAATAAACACGTGACCACATTCTAACATCCGCTCTTTGGAGGTAGCCATGAAGTTCAGGATTACACGCTTCAATCTCATCGAAGACCTCATCAAATTCAGCTCTTCTATAACACTTTGCAGCTTTCTTCACCATACGGAACAAACTTCCACCTTTGAACAGTACCAAAATGTTCTTATATAAATGGTATGTGCAAATTCCACGAGCCGCCAACGGATACACATTCTCAATTGCTTTCCCAATTGACTTATGCCTATCCGAGATGATCGCAAGACCCTTATCGTCAGGAATAACAATTTTAATTTGCGTAAAAAACCATTGCCAAGAATCATCATTTTCAGTGTCAACCACACCGAACGCTATTGGAAAAATCTGAAAATTACCATCATGAGTTGTTGCTGTAAGTAGCGTCCCTTTGTATTTTCCATGGAGAAATGTACCATCGACAACAACTACTTTACGCATAAAAGCAAATCCATTCAAGGTCGCACCAAATGCAATGAACAAATACTTGAATCTTCCGCAATCATCAATATGAAGACGCGTAACTGTACCCGGATTTGCCCTTTTTATCATGTGAAGGTACGAAGGTAAATCTTCAAACCCCTTCTCAGGAGTCCCCAAATCGATCTGTCTTGCACATCTTAACGTCCTATGGCTCTTCCAGTAATCCATCTATAATCATAAAAAAAAAAATCAGTTATAAGTCGGCCGCATCGTATATATAAGTCAGCTGCATCGTACATTTAAGTCAGCCGCATCGTACATATAAGTCAGCCGCATCATACATATAAGTCAGCCGCATCGTACATATAAGTCAGCCGCATCATACATTTAAATCAGCCGCTTCGTACTAATAAATCAGCCGCTTCGTACTAATAAATCAGCTGAAATTGAATGTATTACCTTGATACCAAAATTCTTATTGATAGCTACTCCGACATGTCTAGGTAGAACTGACGGATCAATGTCGCCTAGAAAATCCCTGTATAAGAGTCCCAAAATATCCGGTGTTGCTTGTCGGGATCGATTAGAACGCTCAGTTACAGAACATGTGTGTTCTGAATCGTAGATACGAACATAGAATTCTGGGGATTTTCCTTTTGTAGAAGCACGAACTCTCCAGCTACATCCATTTACCCAACACCGAACAATGAGCGTTTCCGCATTCGATATTGGTACATCAAAATCAAATCGATCCCTCAATGTAAGAAGTTTCAGTCGTATCTCTAGATCTTTTTTTTGTCTCGTATCGCTGGCCTACAACGATATTTAGAGACTCCATCTCAAACTTGAGAAACTCACCAGATCCTTTCGATTCGTTCATCGCAATATTCTGAGGTCTCTTCTTAGGAGGCAACGTCGGTGAATCTTCATCTTCTTTTCGAGGCTTCCCATATAAACTAAAGTTATCATCATCAGATGATGCACCATCCGGGTCGTCAATCATATCAAATCTGCTGTCAAATTCACCATCTTCTTCATCTTCAACTTCGTCTTTGTCCTCGCATATATCCATAGATTTTTCTCGATTACACACATCTTCTTCATCTTCAACTTTGTCTTTGTAAACACCATCATCTTCATAACTTCCAATGTATTCTTCGTTACATTCTTCTTTAAATTCCTGTTTTGAGACATGACTGAATGGCCGTTTCATCTTGTCCACCGCTTTGACCTTCTGAATAACTTCGCAATCCTCATTCTCTATAACTTCTACAAAAAGACGTAGCTGATCGCTTTTCCTTAGCGTTTGAAAACCTAGGAATTGTCGAGAATTACAGACATAAACCGGTGGAGTATCATGCGACATTTTTTTCAAAATCTTGTTGGAGAACATGTAGCTCAGCTGAATCTTACAGCTTTGCGACTCCAACCCATAATCCTCCATTATCATATCCACAAGATTGTTGTAGGTTGTCTCTTCGTTAACTTGTAGAACTCTACACCCTCTCTTGTCGGCGTTGAATACATATCGATTTTTGAGAACCCATGTACCGCAAACAATTATTATCGAATCCATCCTCTCCGAAATTTAGTTTTGGTATAAAGATCGAAAATATTGTAGAATGATGAAGAATGGAGAAGATGAAGAACAACGACGAAGAAAAGGGCTGACGGCGGCTAAACCTAATAATGTATGTGTTCATAGCTGATGTGTAATCTTTATTTTGCTGACATGGAAACATGCCATCAAACGAACTTATAAATCAGCCATGTAAAATCAGCCATCAAACAAAACTATAAGTCTGTCGCCACTAAAATACTATTTAAGTAATTAATAAAGTTTCCTGTAATCAGCCATCAAAACACATAAATCAGGTGGAAAACATAAGTCAGCCGCTACATCATATAAGTCAGTCGTCAATAGCATACTATTACAGTAATTAATCTTTCGGTAATTAGTCAGCCGTAATTAGGCCGACTTTTAAGTAAATCGGTCTTATTACGGCTGATTTAAGATAAGTCAGCCACAATTAACCCACATAAGTATGCCGTTGCTAAATAAATCAGCCAAATAATTCAGCCGGATTTACGATAAATCAGCCGGACAACAATAAGTCGGCCGTCCGAATATAAATCAGCCGTGTCGTGTACTCCTAAGTCAGCCGAAAATTCATAAGTCGGTCGAGGTTCATATAAGTCAGCCGTAACATTTGGCTGACTTATGAATATAAATCAGCCGACCAACTAATAAGTCAGCCGTTCTTTTAAATCAGCCGCTCGTCCTGTAAGTCGGCCGTCACTACAGCGAGAAATTTTTGCGGCAGATTTTCATAATACACGTAGGCAGTTTTTATGCCACGTAGGCGTCGCGCCTGTTTTTTCGATGATGTGGAAAAAAAAGTAATGGCGTTTCTGTAATTACGTTTTTGTTATCAAATGCTTAGAAGGGCATCATGTGTATGAAAAACATTTCAGTAATAAAAAAGAGTTGTTGATTAGTCTAGTCATTTTACCTAATTTCTATGCTATTTAAGTAATAATCCTAGGTATATGCAAGTGCACAGTAGTGCGATGTATTACTTAGGGTGTCGATCCACATGGAATCTTCGCTTACCTGCAAAATATTAGGACCAAAATTAGTAAGGAAATCTAAGACGAAACATGAGAGTTTTGGGGATATGTTGTCACGATTTCTAGATGAATGCAAAGAAAGACAATTAAACACGATGAAAAACAATAAAAACTAATGTTAGATCGAAGTGAATATCTTTGGGGTATGTTCGATTCAAAGCACGGTAACAAAGCTCTATATAAACGATGCTAACAACCTCCTCAAACTCGAACACGGAATTCGAGGCTTTGACCCTCGGGGAGACCACACTCGACTGCGGCTGCTTCAAATCAACCCGCGATCGCACAAGCTTCGACCACGACTCCGTCCTTTCATCAAGCAACAAAACTCACTCGACCGTAACCACACCTCGCCATATCGGTTCGCAAATATCCCAATAAGGTAAGTATACTTCATCATTCCGAATTCAAATTTAATTTCTTAACCATCCTCTCATAGATTTTTCACACTATGGACAGTACGATTTAAGTCTGGGGGAGGATGTTCATCCGTTACTAACAAAATTTGGTTTGTTTTTCTTGGATGAGCAAAATTGTTTTCAAAATCAGTTTTCAAAACAGGGACATATGAAACAAAACTATGATGAGTTTGATAGGTGTGCTTCTACGCTATCTTCTCGTGCCAACTCTTTCGTGATTTAGTACTAGACTAGGCAGTAGCTAGAGTACTTGCAATGCGACATCCCCAAAGGATTTTGACCCATAGAAATTCTTTATGACATGATATACTAGCTCACTTTATTTGGACTTAACCAGAATTTAATTTTCTCATCAAAGGTTTTAGACGAGACGACGAATCAGACATCCATGACATCTTTTCCTTTTTACTATTCTATGTTGTTCCTGGATGGCTAGTTCATCCTTAGCTGGTACCCTATCCCGAACCGCATCCATTATTTCGAACCTCATGCATTCTTCTCTTGTTGTCTTATGTGCATATATGTGCAAAAACGCCGGAGAGGGAGGAACGACACAACTTTCAGTCACTTGAGACGGAAGACTGAATGGATTCGGTGAAAGAGGTATCAACAACCAATCAAGCTCAAAGTTGCCTTGGAAATTTTGATATTATTGGTAATTTTCGTCCTCCCTAAGACACATGTCCTAAAGGCGTTTTCCCTTTTAAAAAAATAAAAATAAAAAACGAAAGGAAAGGAAACAAAAGCCTAAAGAGTCTTAGGTGGTCAATATTTTTATACCAAGACAACCATGGTTCGTTCGTGAAAAGTTAGACGCCATTCGATTCATAACTCGGAGAAAAATCTAAGTATGGGGGAATGGCAGAAAAGTTATGTCAATGACAAAAAAAGTTCCAGAAAAGGAGGAAAGTGCAACGAATCCGCGCAAGAAGAAGTGACTGGAAACTGTGGATTTCAACAGCTCCATCCTCTCTTGCTATTTTGCATAATATCTTGAGTACTCCAACGAAATTACAGTAACCCAAAACACTTTTAAACTGACCTCTAAAAGCATTAAATACCTAGCATAGCCTCGTTAGTCTCGGTTAGTAATTTTGATAAGAATCACGCAAAATTTTTGATGAATGTTTAGAGCTAGTTGACTGGAAGTTAGGGTTTAAGTAGTTAGATTTTCGCATGATGGATATCGTGGGCGAGCGTTGTAGTACTTTGGTGAGAATTTTCTAGACTAAGTCCCGATTGATGCATTACGTTGGTTATGGTTTAGAATGACAGTCAATGAGATATTGTTAGTCCCTGCGTTTTTAAGATTCTTTCCAAACTTTAGTTTCTATTATTTTTTAGGACAAACAAAGATCTAAGTCTGGCGGAATTGATAACACCGATTTTTGACTATTTTATGGATCATTTTAATATCTTTTGCATGTGTTTTAACTCCGTTTTGAATGGTTTTTGAGTGATTTCTATGTTTTAGAGTTTTAAAAGACATTTAAGATAACTTGGACTAAAAGAGTGCATTTTCGAGCAAAAATATGTTTTTGGATAAAGTTGCACCGTCAGAAGTCTTGCAAGCAATGAAGACTTTATCACCGTGTGATCATATCCAAATTTTGACACAACAAATAGGAGACAACCAGCTTTCACATGCAATTAGTTTGGAGACATTCCAATGGTTATATCTCCAGATATCTCTGATGCACAAACAGATGATCCTGCCTCGAAGCAGAGCTGAGAAAAGAACTGCCCTCGCCGCGGCTCCAGCAGTCACGACCGCGGCCAGAAAAATTGTACCCATGGCCAGAATTATTTCTCACCCCGAGAAGCTCGTGTCAAGCCCAAGTTAATCCCGTCACTTATTCTCAAAACCCTAGACGTTTCCGACGAATTAGAAGACTATAAGTACTCGTTTTAGGTCATTCTAAAGGGTGTGCTCGATTTTGACCAGCAAGGAGAGAGTCGTCTTCAAGAGATAGGAGGAGGCGTCGAGGGGATCATCATTCGATCTTCGTCTTCATCTTCGTTCTTCGCTCTTTTATTTCTTTATCTCAGCAACTTTTCACTTTTATGATGTTTTGTTACGCCATAATTGAGTAGTTTCCTAGTTGGGTTTAAAGAGAATTTTGTGATTTAATTTGATGAATTGTTAGATTTAGGAATCATAATCTTCTAGGAGTTCTTCATTCTATGTTCGATATTATTGCATGATTCTTTGTTGGCCACTTAGAAGTTGATTTTAGGTATTTTAGAACCACGAGTGTGGCGAATCTATTTGCCCGAACTAGCGTAGACGAGCAATTTCCCTGCAATATACGAAAACGTACTTGTAGAGTATTGTGAGCGCAAATCAAACTCGATCTTATTGCTTATTTATCTGTGTGATTACCAAAGAAAGTTGAGTAATCAAGTTGTTTAGATATAGACGTTAGGTACTGCGAAAGTACGCCTAGCGCATATCCGTGTTTTGAGTTCAAGAACTACCGTAGTTGATTACCTAATCAATTGTTTTATATCGTTAAATTGATCCATGAATCCCTGCGAATTCCCTTAAGCCCAATGTTTCGTTTAATTGATTACAACCTCTTTTTACTTGCCTTTTAGTTTAGATATCAATGACACATGCCAACCCCCAATCGATTTGTTCTAGCTTGATTTAAGTATTAGATTGATTCGTACCGAAACAACAAAATCTATGTGGTTCGACCCCTAAGTACTACAACGCACATATATGCACTTGCAGATATTTAGGTTTATAAATTTAAAACCCGAAACTTAGTTAAATCATGCACGCATCATTGCGCCTCTGTGAATTGAAATTTTCTTTTTTGACCAAAACTTAACCCTAGCCGACCTAGGTCTTTTCTAAACCCTATATATACTTGTTTTTAGCCTCTAGCACCAAAGAGAAACCACATCAAACACACCTATCATAATAAAACCGTAGCTTTGATTACTTTTCATAGTTTTTGTACTAAGAGAAGTTATCCTCCTTAGTTCAAGGATTTTTGGTTTGATCTTCTTCAACCCTTACTCTTTTAATAAAGCAATGATTCCTCTTTACTCTCTCTCTCTCTCTCTGTGTTTACTTTCAGTATGTGCGAGTAATTTACTTGTTAGGTTATGGGTATTTCAATAAGTGCATAACATGTTAACTTGGTATCGAACATTTTACAAGGGAGTTTTTTTGTTGTCATCATTTTGGGCCACAACAGGCCGACCCAATAGCCAAATATCCCCACACATGAAGGGCAGGTGAAGTGGAACTCGATACCGGTAAGATGGTTGCAGAGGTGTGACAACCACTGGCCCACTTGCTCTTTGTTAGTTTTAAAAAGGTTTATCATATGGTTCTTCACCTTTATTTGTGCTAATTGTTGATTGCTTAGTTAGCCATCTAGTGATCTGGTTTTAGGTTAATATATTCTCCAAAATCTTGTTTGATCTATTATTTGGTGCAAAATGTGTCGTAACCATCGAAAGTTGAGTTGCAGAGTATTGTGAACATCTTAATTTGCTCTAACTAATGTGTGCTTTTTTCTTGTAATAACCATCTAAAGTTGAGTCTATTAAGTTGTTAAAGCATAGTAATCAGAGCCACAGTAGTGAAAAAATTATAAATTCGTATTTTGAGTTCAAGAATTGCTCTTATTAAAACCTATCTAATAAATATCTTTCATGTTATGTAGCGGAAAGATTATAAATTCGATTGCTCTTAGTGTCACCAGGTAAGGACGTCTTCATTTTGTATTATGCATTTGGTCAACCTTCTTGGTTACATGATTTTTTTTAATTGGCTTGGTTACATGATTGGATACGTGAGGAAGCTAGAGGTTGAATATCCTCGGATTCATTCTATGCTTCGTTTGTTGTTGTTATATTTTGGACCTTTTGTGCTTTTGGACACTTTAGTTTTTGATCCTTTTGGAAATAAATATTTAAACGACAAAAAAAAAACCAAACAAATTAAGGATATTTTCTATTATCCGATAACAATATGTAAGACAGTAAGAATAAATTAAAACTTATACTCTTTCTGTTTCATAATATAAGATATTTTAGTGGGGTTTTTTTTTGTTTCAAAATATAAGATGTTCTCACATTTTTTCTCACATTTCTATGCAACTTTTAATTTTCTTGGAGATTGTGTGACCAATTATATTATGTAGTTTTTGTATGATTGACTGAATTATTTTTAGTTTATATATTAAATGATACTTTTTGAAGAAAAATAATTTTTTTTAATATTTGTGTTTTTAACTAAAATATTTTATATTATAAAACAGAGGAAGTATTTTACTCTCTGTTTCAATATGATAGATACTTAAGGATTGTTCACAGAATTAAGAAATCACATAAACTCATAACTTTTTATTTTTTCTATACAAATAACATCATTTATTGTCTTATTAAAAATAATTTAACCAATGATCAAAAAAACTACAAAACACTATTGGTCAAAAAAAAATTTAATTTTACATTGAAAATATAAAACATCAATCAAAATGAAACAAAATTTTTGGACTAAGGCCCTCTTTCGTTTGTGAATTTGGGTGCCGCGTCTAGAAATTGCATCTAGACGCAATATTTGGACCCAACATCCAAACACAGTTCGTTTATGTGTTTAATTTTTGCATCTAGAAATTGCATCTGGATGTAGTTATGTTTGTTTGTGTGTTTGCATATTTTATTTGTATTCATTTTAAAACCAAATGACCAAAAAAGACATGTTATATGTTTATAGCAATTTGTTTAATCTAAAGTACATTTACAACTAAATAATTATCAAATTAATATTTAAATAACTTATAAAATTCGATTAATGAAATAAAAATATTTTTTAAAAAATCTTTAAATAACAATAAATAAATAAACGTTTTGGCGAGAAACCGCTTTTTTTTTGCGGTTTTGGCGGGAAACCGCTTCTTTTTTGCGGTTTTGGCGGGAAACCGCTTGTTTGCGTTTTTGGGGAGAAACAATTATTTTGCGGTTTTGGCTGGAAACCGTTTTTTTTTTGCAGTTTTGGCTGGAAACCGTTTTTTGCGGTTTTGGCGGGAAACTGTTTTTTTGCGGTTTTGGCGGGAAACCGCTATTTTGCGGTTTTGGCGGTAAACCGCTATTTTGCGGTTTTGGTAGGAAACCCGCTTTTTTACGATTTTGTTGGAAAACCGCTTTTTACGATTTTGGCAAAAAAAAACTCTTTTTGCGGTTTTGGCGGGAACCCGCTATTTTGCGGTTTTGGCGGGAACCCGCTATTTTGCGGTTTTGGCGAAAATCTGTTATTTTGCGGTTTTGGCGGGAAACCACTTTTTGCCGTTTTCGCGGGAAATCGCTTTTTGCTGTGTTGGCGGAAAACCGTTATTTTGCGGTTTTGGTTGGAAACCGTTTTTTTGCGTTTTTGGTGGGAAAATCGTTTTTTGCGGTTTTGGTGGAATTTTGCGATTTCGTTATAATGACGTAATTTTTTTCTTGAAAATAATAAAATATAAATAATTTAAATTTTATTTTATGGCGGGATAAATATTTTAAGTTTTGATTGTAAATAGGGATATTTTAGACTTTTGTAATTTTGGATCCAAACTCTAGTTTCAAGTGCATCCAAAAAATCTAATTATTTTGGATGTATTTCATTTTGCATCCAGAAACATTTATTATTTTGACAAAAATGAACTGGATGAATAAATGAACAGGTCCTAAAGCATTATCTGTCATATTGAAACAGATGGCGTATAAGAAAACAATTATACACCAGGTAAATTTATCATAGTTATGTGCAACAGCGTCTACTATTGGTCAATTACTTCAAATTTGGAAGAAGAAACCAAAGCTGGGCTAAGAACTTGGTTTTATTTGTCAAAATTTCTTTCAAAATTTGTTAAAGCACTGAGCACCAATAACAATGATGTAATTAAGAAAAGTTTTTTTGCGAATGATTTTAATAAATAGTGTGTTAAAGAATAAAATAGCATGAAATAACTTCTTTAAATTTTATTCTATTTTTAACACATTATTTTATTCTATAAAATAGCATGAAATAGAATAAAAATTTTAAGTTATTTCATGCTATTTTAATCTATTTTAATAAATAATATCATAAAAAATTAACATGGAATTCAAAAATAAAAGAGCAAAATTCCCCTCCATTTAAAGTATTTTAAATAAAACAAAATCATTGTTCATATTTTGGATATAAGAAAGTAAGCATGACCACGGTTACGGTTAATTCGGTTAAGGTTAGAATTTTTTTTAACTTTAACCTTAACCGTTTAATATACAGCTAAAACGGTTACGGTTAAATACGAGTCCGGTTAATACGGTTACAGTTAGATACGGTTACCTGATGACAATAAACGGTTATTGTCATGATTTATAATTAAATAATTATAAATTTTATAAACTAGAATAATAATAAATAAAAATTATCTATTTTGACGAATGACGATGACCACTATGTTTACAGTTTTTTTATTTAGCTCCATTATGAGATTTAGCTCTATTTGTTTTTTTTTGTATATGTGAACTTTAAATTTGAAATTTTTTGTTTGCTTCCCAAATATTTAGAAAATCAAACATTGTGAAACATATGGAGTATATTTCTTCATAAAACTGTTTTGTTAAAATATTTTTTATATTTGTTAGAAAAATATTAATTAATCTAGCACGTTTAAGTTTTAATTAATATTTTTATTTGTTAGATTTGCATTTGCTATTGGTAAATTGATTATATATAATTTTCTTTGAATTTTTAATTTTACAGAACTAATTATAATTATTAGTATATATAATTTTATTTTTAAAACGGTTATGGTTAAAATTTTACGGTTTAACCTTGCAGTTAACCAACGATTTTGATACGGTTACGGTTAATAACGGTTACGGTTAATAATTTTTTAACCATAACTAATATATTTTTACGGTTAATAGTTACGGTTTTTAACCGTCTGACACGGTTACAGTTTGAAAACGGTACGGTTACGGTCCGAAATATGGTTACGGTTCCATTTTGGTCATGCCTATAAAAAAGTCTTGAAATGGCATTAAATTTTCTACGAGTATATGTGTATGGATAATATAAGTAGATTGTTTTTGGAAATACATACAATTATTTATTATCTGGAAAAAAAAAATCAGAAATGTAAAGGTTTCGAAATATAAATACTAAAATACAAATACATTTTCCGTCGAGGCAAGACCATGTGCTCACTCACATGCGGTCTTCTCTTCTTCCCCTTTATTTTTATTTTTATTTTCCTCTGCGTTTGATTAGCTAAGAAACTTTACAACCCCAATCGGACAAAGAAGTAGAAGAAGAAAGAAACAAGAACAAGACAGAGAAAAGATTCGTACGGTTACATCTCTCTCTTACACTTTGTTCAAGAGAAAAAGCATAAGGAAAGGATCTTAACTCAAAAAATGAAGGAAGGAAACGATGGGTTTGTTCGAGCAGATCAGATTGATCTAAAGAGCTTAGATGAGCAACTAGAGAGACATTTAAGCAGAGCTTTGACTTTAGAGAAGAACAGAAAGAGAGATGAAGAAGAATCCGCCGCCATCGGAGCCTCCGCCTCTTCCTCTCCCGTCGCTCTCAACGGCGGTTTCTTAGGTAAGAAGAAGCAGAGACTTGAGTGGGAGATCGATCCTTCTAAGCTTATCATCAAGACTGTTCTTGCACGTGGCACATTTGGTACCGTTCATCGCGGTATCTACGACGGTCAAGATGTCGCCGGTGAGTCACCTAACCGTCGTTTTATCCTCTCTTTCTCAACTTTTCCCTTTTGATTATATGATGTAGTAACTGTGAACTGTTGTTACTGATTTTAGTCTTTAAAGTTTCCAATTTTAGAATAGATTCTTCGATTCCTAAATTCTTACAGTTAAAATCAGATTACTGAAATTACAACAATGAGACGAAATCTGTTGCTGTTTCTGGGTTTTTTTCCTTACAGCTTTTAACTTAAACAGAAAGTTCTAAACTTGTCAGATTCATCTACTTGTAAAAGAAAAAAACTTTGGATTTAGATTAAGTTTGCTTAATTGTTAGAAGTTGAATTTAGTTTTTTTTTTCTTTTGTGGGTAGAAGCAATTCTTGTGATCTCCGTGAAGCCGACACGGGTTTTGCCATCATAAGTTTTTCAGCTACTTGAAAGGCCTACTTGGATAATTATGATTCTTGCTTTGTGGATCTCTTTCATGTGATTCCAGCTGTTGTTGTCTCAATCTCTTTTCCAAAGAAATTAAATTTTATTAAAAAGGGAAGATATAAGAGAATAATTAGCGAGTAGATTCCATGAATGCAGTAAAAAAAGTAGCTTTTTACTGTTATTGAATGTGGCTAATCATTGTGGTGATATTGAGCAGTGAAGCTGCTTGATTGGGGTGAAGAAGGTCATAGATCAGAAGCTGAGATCGTGTCGTTGAGGGCAGATTTTGCTCAGGAGGTTGCTGTTTGGCATAAATTGGATCATCCTAATGTTACTAAGGTTTACATTTTACTTCTGCAATTACCCTTTTTTAACCATTGTTAGATATTGAGGATGTCAATGAAATTTGCAGTTCATAGGAGCTACAATGGGTGCATCAGGGTTACAGCTGCAAACAGAGAGTGGTCCATTAGCAATGCCAAACAACATTTGTTGTGTTGTTGTTGAATATCTTCAAGGTGGTGCTTTAAAATCCTTCTTGATCAAGAACAGAAGAAGAAAATTAGCATTTAAAGTTGTCGTGCAGCTCGCTCTCGACCTCGCTAGAGGGTACTTATTATCGTTCCCTTTTTCTCTTCATTTGGTTATTTATTTTGGTAACTTCAGGAGAATTTTGTTGTTATGTTGCTTTTTCAGGTTGAGTTACCTTCATTCGCAGAAGATTGTTCACCGAGATGTAAAGACAGAGAACATGTTGTTAGACAAAACGCGGACTGTCAAAATCGCAGATTTTGGAGTTGCGAGAGTTGAAGCATCTAACCCTAATGACATGACAGGAGAGACTGGCACACTTGGCTACATGGCTCCTGAGGTATACTATCGAGATAATGCATCATCATGTTTGGAAACAAACCCAATGTTTATACAAATCAACTTTTGCATGCAGGTTCTCAATGGAAACCCGTATAATCGAAAATGCGATGTGTACAGTTTCGGTATCTGCTTATGGGAGATATATTGCTGTGACATGCCATACCCTGACCTTACTTTCTCTGAGGTCACTTCAGCCGTTGTCCGCCAGGTATAGTTATAATTGGTAATACTGCTGAATAGGGGAAAAGATAAAAATTATGCGGAAGAATATGGAATGGAATTAGAGCAAAATAAGTTAAATCTAACTGGAAATCCGCGCAATGGCGGTTTCATAATATATTTTGTTATTAATCTTGCGGAATCACCAAATGAAAACATGATTAGTTTGGAATTGTTGAATCGTTTCATCATTCCGCCATACCGTGGATTATCAGTTATGTGACAGTTGAGACCTTCAACTATAACTATAAGCACATGTATGCGATTGCTGTTATGATCAATGCAGAACCTGAGACCCGATATACCAAGGTGTTGCCCCAGCGCGCTTGCAGCTGTGATGAAGCGATGTTGGGATGCAAATCCAGACAAGAGACCGGAGATGGACGAGGTTGTACCGATGTTGGAGAGTATCGATACGACCAAAGGAGGAGGGATGATCCCTGTAGACCAGCAGCAGGGTTGCCTCTGCTTCCGAAGGAAACGTGGTCCTTAAATCCTAAAGACCATCTAAGATCATTCAAAACTGAAGATTTGTGTCCTGTTTTTTTCTCCTTTTGTTTAATTATTAATCCAGAAAATGAAAGGCTTGTTAGGGCTTTAATGGTGGCTAAAATTCACGTATGGTATGATTTGGTTTCCATATTATTCAACTTTTCTTGTTTTGCTCTATTGGTGAGAATATGTTATTAAGTATTAATGGTCACGTATATCATAATATGTTTTACTTGGTCGAACTATATAGTAAATTAGTTTGGTCTTAGAGCAAAACTTGATCAAAGAGTGAAAGTTCAAAATGTACAACTCTTTTATTGATGGCAACATATATTATGGTTATTTTGGCGTCTATTGTTGTATCTAAATCCGCCTTTAATACGGGAAGTCGTATACTAAATTCATTTCCCGGAGTTAGTTTATCTCGTAAAGTTCTTCCTATTGGTTTTTCTGTTAAGGTAAAAATCTTCCTATTGCTTCTTAATGGTACAACAACTTATTTGTTTTTTGGTAGGGCTAACAACTTTGAATGCTGATCCAAAGTTTAAAAATGGATGATTCATATGGTTCATTTCGTCCAAATACCTTACTATTAGAGGATCCATAAGAAGCCCACGATAATGTCTCATGAGAAATCCATTAGTCCATGTAATTAGGGTTCTTAGCAAATAGAGATTCATATAAATTTGTGTTTAGAACATCAAAAGGCAACTTTGAAAATTCTCACAAAACAACTCTCCTCCTCTTTTCATTCTATGAATTGTAGGAATAAATGTTAGGATTTAAACTTTAATCCTCCTTGTCCCAATCTATCTTCGATACACAAATTAACGAACACGAGAATTGTTCACCCAGTTCACGGCCTCTAACCGCTACGTCTGGGGTGGATCCTGGATCCACAACATCCACTATAAAGAATCAATCGGAAAACACCTCCGATGTGGTTCACAATATAGATCTCTCTCACACCCAACAAACAAGAAAGAACAAAGAACAGAACTAGATTCCCCAGAGAAAACCCTTATTCTCTCTCTAGCTCTACGAGCCGCCTCTAAGGCGCTCGGAATCCCTGGAGTCTGGATTATGTATTCCTATTGTTAAACACTTGTATTTATAACAAAGAAACCATATAAACTTACTTGGGCCCAACTTGACACTAAGGCTTGTACTAAGCCCAACTGCTGGCCCAAGTCGTGAGTTGACTGAAGTCTGACTTCTCACAATCTCCACCTTCAGATTCAGACAACCCTCAACTTCTCCGCAAATCTTTGTTCCTTTGTCTTTCTTCTTGTTTGTTTCTTCTAGAATCTCCACCTTGATCCCAGCTTGAAATCTCCTTGTGAATTGCCCTTTGAACCTTTGACTCATGGCTCTAGACTTGGCACTTTGATCTTCATGTAAACTTGTCATTCTGCAACTTGATTCACTTTGGTGTTCTTTGATTCTTCTCCTGTACACTGAGCTTAATCAAACACTCCTTGAACTGTAAGCAGCTAACCTTGAATCATACATGCTTCAGACCTGAAACAATCCCTGATTCAACACTCTGTCTAAACACATATATGCCTTGAACTCCTGTTGAACCGCTGTTACTCATAACAGAACACGCCATCCAACCATACTGCTGAACAGACTTTCGACACAACCATGTTCATGCATCATGCTTTACAGAACCTTGCTGACAAACCAATTCCTCTTGAATCAACTGCAGAAAACCTCTAAGTCATTTATGCTTCATTTCCCTGAAACCATCTCTGACTTACCAAGACATCACTGAATCTGAACACCTTTTTGAACATCACTTTGCACCGCTGCTATTGCCTGCAGAACCCTTCTCCTAACTCCACCTGGCTAAGAAAACTCTCGATACAAATACCTTTGTTCAACCTTCTGCATCAGCAGAACCATCCAACCAACAGACTCGAACTGTTTGGTAAACCTGTCTCACATCCACAACCTTGTGAAGTACCCGAGACACCATGTTACAACCCTTAGCGCTTCATCTCTATAATCTTTGAAGCCGCTTCCTTGCTGTAAACATACCTTGCATCACATCACCTGTATGCAAATCCACCTATCTTGACACTAGCATCTTTTCCCTTAGAAATCAACATGAATCTTCACTTGAGCTCCCTGCAAGTCAACCCTGCAAAAGATTCATCCACCAGACTTCTCTAAGATGCAAATAGGTATACCAGAACTCTGCTTGTTCTCCTTTCCCAATGCAGCTTTTGCCATCTGCATTCTGATCCTTTCTTGGATCCCTCTTCAATTGCTAAAACCTGCAACTGATATCCAGATGTCTTCACCACCATCAAGCAACAAAGCTCTAAAGCTTTCCTTCTAACCCCGGTTGAAACCTGATTATGCTTGAACCTATACACATCTCCATCTGCTCCTAGATCTCTATCCATCAACTTGAGACTAACCCTGCAAACCAAAACTCCTCAAACCATAACAATCTGCCTTTGACCCCAACAGATTCCTTGATCTTGTTCCATACTCATCTGCAACTCTCCTTGAACTGAATCCAGAAACCTTTTCTTAATCCTCAAATAGCCAATAACACACAGACAATTCAAACTTCTAAGGCGTCCCTCAGTCCCATGAATTCTCTTCCAACGGCAAATTTTGAACAATGAACACCATCTCTTGTGTTCTCCCAAGACTTCAATTCCCTGAATTTTGCAGACCCTGAGCAACTCGAAACAACCAATCAAAACATCACAAATGTACCTTGTGATTCGCACGGTTTGACCCTTGAGATTGACGATGCGATTCTGATTTCCTGATCTTAATCTGAACCAACAACCCATCAGATACCGGAGATAACTCCACCTTAAACCAATCTCTAACTTGTTGCACTTTTCTGTCTCCTCTGTGATATTCTGTCCCTTGAGCTCCTGTATATTTTTCTTGCACGATTTCCTTCTGCAATTTTAGACAATTTTTTCTTTTTTTTTCTTTCCTGGCCCATCCTGATTTTTTTTTATTATTCTTGGCCCAACAAGGGCCCAATTGGAGAAACCCTAACTCCTCTCTTCTTCCTCGATGATCCACGGCAGCCTCCCTCCGGCGACTGGACCCACTGCGGCCGTCTCATCCGGCGGTAATCAAGCAGCGACTTGACCCGCCGCCGCCAACCTTCGACGCCATCCCTCTTGGGAAGAAAATCAGCGCCGTTTAACAGCCAGAATCTCGGCGACTCCATCCCGGCGATTCGCCCCGCCGTCGCCCTCGCATCCTTCTTCTCTGGCGCTCTCTCTGGTGACTGCAGGAGCTCGCGCCGACCACCACCGAAGCTCTGACAGAGCTTTATGTGTCTTCCCCGGTGATTTCTCATGCCCAACTACACCGGCGGTTTCCTCCTCTGACTCGACCCGATTCCTCTGCCTCTGGTAACTGCAGGAACTCGCGTCACCTCCGATGGAGCTTTCTCAACGCTGCCAGACCTGCTTCGCCGACCTCGGGAGCGCCTGTTTCCCGTCGCCGAATTCCCTGGAAGTCACCTGAGCTCGCGACAAGCTTCTTCAAATCTCGATCTCTCCGGTCATCTTCTCTGAAGGCGACTCCCTGGCATCTCGGAGCCTCTGCCTCCTTCCAGCCAGCTACTTCCTGCGAGTTCCTCTCCAGCGAGAAACCATCTCGCCGCCGTGAAGCTTCACCACGTGAACTTCCGAAAAAACAGATTTTCTCTTTCAGATTATTTTATTATTTTAATCTGATTTAGAGTAAATCAAATTCACCCATGTGTGTGAACCTCTCGAAGCTTCGGATTAAACCTTGAGAAAAAACCCTGTTTCCTTTAGAAGCTTCAAAACCAATTACTAGTTCTTCAACCGTTTTTCCTTCCGTGAGATCTCTATGTTCCCGTCGAATTTGTGATACGAAGAGCCTGACGCTCTGATACCACTTGTTAGGATTTAAACTTTAATCCTCCTTGTCCCAATCTATCTTCGATACACAAATTAACGAACACGAGAATTGTTCACCCAGTTCACGGCCTCTAACCGCTATGTCTGGGGTGGATCCTGGATCCACAACATCCACTATAAAGAATCATTCGGAAAACACCTCCGATTTGGTTCACAATATAGATCTCTCTCACACCCAACAAACAAGAAAGAACAAAGAACAGAACTGGATTCCCCAGAGAAAACCCTTATTCTCTCTCTAGCTCTACGAGCCGCCTCTAAGGCGCTCGAAATCCCTGGAGTCTGGATTAGGTATTCCTATTGTTAAACACTTGTATTTATAACAAAGAAACCCTATAAACTTACTTGGGCCCAACTTGACACTAAGACTTGTACTAAGCCCAACTGCTGGCCCAAGTCGTGAGTTGACTGAAGTCTGACTTCTCACAATAAATGAATATAGAATATTTTCTTATTCCAGATAATATCGAATATGTAAAGATATACTCAATATATTTGTAGAGCACTTTTGGTTAGCCTATATAAGGCACATGTTAATAATATAACTCTCTACGGAGATTTACAATCTTACATGGTATCAGAGCTAACCTAGCAAAAACCAATAACCCTAATTTCAGTCGCTAAGCTCGATCTCAGCCTCCACTCTCTTTTCTCTCTCAGTACTATCTCTTTCTCTCATCTTTTTCCTTCTACTCTCTTCTTCCTCAACAATGGTTGATACAAATACTGCCGCCGCCCCCAGCGACAAGCCTTTCGGCATCGCACAGATCCGAGCCTATGTCCATATCGTGCTCAACATGGACAAGATCAACTATGATCTCTGGCGCGAGCTATTTGAGACACATTGTCTTTGTTTTGGTGTTCTCGGACACCTTGATGGAACCTCCACTGCTACCGGAGCTGGCGACTCCAAGTGGAAAGAACATGATGATTTAGTCAAGATGTAGATCTATGGCACCATCTCAGAGTCTCTCCTTGACTCGGTTATGAAGAAAAAAATATTCCGCACGGACCTTTGGCTCTCAATTGAGAACCTATTTTGTGACAACAAAGAAGGTCGTGCTCTGCAACTCGAGAATGATCTTCGTACGTTGGTGATCGGAGATCTTGGCATTCATGAATATTGCCAAAAATTGAAGTCCATCTTCGATCTGCTATCCAACATCGATTCTCCGGTGTCGAAACACGCTTTGGTCATGCACATATTGAATGGGCTCTCGGAGAAATACGACAACATCATCAATGCCATCATGCATAAGTCGCCGTTCCTCTCCTTCTCTTCTCCGAAGCTCGATCGATGTTACTTTTGAAGGAAACTCGCCTCAAGAAGCAAGTTCGAGTCTCTCCGGGCCAAACTCATGACTCGTCTTCGCCTAATGTCCTCTTCTCCTCCTCCGATCAGCAACCAGATCGCCAATACCAACCACATAATCCACATATTAACAACAACTCGGGTTGTGGCTCTCTCAACAACAATTGCGGAGGATGGAACAATCGAAGTCTGGGGTGAGGTCGTCACAACAATTTTTGGCAGCAACCTCCATGGTACCAACAGCTGCAGCACCAACATCAACAGTTGCAATCGTACCCTCACCCATACCAGATGCAGATGCCACCGCCACAATTCACATACGGTGCGTTTCCTCAGTATGGTATCACACTATATCCCACACATCAACCTGCATCTCACACTGCTCATGCCCCATCGCCGACTGGTATTCTTGGACCGTATCCATCTCGTGCTCCGAGTGAAGTACATTCAGTCCAGTCAACACCTCAATCACAACTGGCTCACGCTTTTAGCACCATAAGCTTGCAGGATCCGGCGGATTCCCCTTGGTACATGGACACCGGTGCAACGAACCACATCACCTATACATCATGTACGCTACGTTCCCTTTTTAATAAAAGCACCAATCTTCCTATTGTTACAGTTGGTAATGGGTCTTTTGCTCGCCCCATTGCAATGGGCAACGACACCATCTCATCTGACCTTCCTCATCAACCAATTCATCTTCGACATGTGCTCGTCTGTCCAACCATGATAAAAAATTTGGTTTTCGTGTGACGTTTTGTGACATATAACAATTTCTCTATCGAATTTGACATGTTTGGTTTTTGTGTTAAGGATCTACCAACTCTGACCAACCTGCTCTGATATAACAGCCATGGACCTCTCTATTCGGTCACCACATATGCTTCATCATCATCTCCTTTTGCTTTCGCTACCACCACCACCCCAGCCGCAGTATGGCACCGACGACTTGGTCATGCAGGACACTCTATCATCTCCCATCTTGCATTTTTTGGTGTTTTTAGTTTTAATAAGAACAAAATGACAAATTTTTGTCATGCGTGTCAAATGGGTAAACATGTTAGGTTGCCCTTTGTTTCTTCTACTTATGATGTTTTCAAACAATTTGAGATCATCCATTCCGATGTTTGGACGTCTCCTGTTTCGAGTATTAGTGGATTTAAATATTATACAATTTTTCTCGATGATTTTAGTCACTTTGTTTGGATATACCCACTACGTCGCAAGAGTGATCTACTTGGGAAATATTTTCACTTTGCAGCTTATGTTCGAAATCAATTTGGAACAGAAATCAAATCCCTCCAATGCGATAATGGTGGCGAGTACAACATCTAAGCTTTTCACGACTTCCTTGCCTCCAACGACACCATTTTCCGGTTCTCTTGCCCGTATACCTCACAGCAAAATGGCAAAGCAAAACAGATGCTTTGTACGATAAACAACATGGTTTGTACTCTCATCGTACAAGCTTATATGCCTCCGTCGTATTGGGTCGAAGCTCTGCAAACGGCTGCTCACCTCATCAACATCTTGCCCTCTGCTTCCATAGAAAATGACTCGCCGTACACCAGACTCTTTAAGCGACCCGTGAGCTACACTCACCTTCACGTTTTTGGTTGCTTATGTTACCCTAATCTGCTTCCAATTTCGCAACACAAGTTGGCTCCGAGGTCTACACCGTGCGTCTTTCTTAGGTATCCTACTGATCATCATGGCTATCGATGTCTTGAGCTCGCAACACACAAGATCATCATGTCTCGCCATGTTGTTTTTGACGAGACACTCTTCCCCTTTGCAACACGGTCTCCACCACCAGCCGTTTCCCCTAGCTTGGCACATGCTCCTCCAACACTTGTTTTGGACCGTTAGCTTACTGCGGATCCTCAGCCTCCAACTCCTTCAACACCACAACCACCATCACCTCTGTCTGAACAACTCGCTCCCACTGAACCTACACAACTAGTTAACACTCACTCTATGGTCACTCGGGGAAAGCATGGGATTACAAAACCCATCCAACGGCTCTGTCTTCATACGACAGCCATTTCTCCACTTCCATCCTCTCACGTTCAAGCGGCAAAGGACCCTTACTGGCATGGTGCAATGGTTGAAGAATATGATGCTCTTATTAAAATGGAGACGTGGTCACTAGTACCACGGCCCAAGAACACTAATATTGTGCGTTCTATCTTTCCTCCACAGTGATTTCAAGGAAACGGTATACATGCATAAACCGCCAGGCTTCCATGATCCCTCCAAATCTGATCAAGTATGCCTTCTCCATCGCTTGCTATACGAACTCAAGCAAGCACCAAGGGCTTGGTACAATCGATTTGCGATCTTTTCTCGTTGTATTGGTTTCCGACAAAGCAAATCTGATTCTTCTCACTTTATTATTCAACGAGACAAGGAGATGGCCTATCTCCTACTATACGTTGACGACATCGCTCTTACCGCCTCTACCATCGCTCTCCTCAACATGATTATTACGTCTCTTCATTCCGAATTCTCAATGATGGATCTCGGTCCTCTTCATCATTTTTTCGGAATCAATGTTGTACGTAACGCTCGTGGTCTATTTCTTCATCAACAGAATTACACGGCAGATCTTCTGCATCGGGCCAAGCTTACGGAATGCAACGCGTGTCTCACTCAAGTTGACACCAAATTCAAGCTTGCTGCTGCCAACAGTCCACATATGTCCGATCCGACTCTTTACCGAAGTCTTGCAGGTGCTCTCCAATATCGCACTTTCACGCGACCATACATCTCATATTCTGTTCAACATATATGATTACACATGCACGACTCGCGAGAAGCCCACTACAATGCTTTGAAACGTATTCTACGATACGTCAAAGGCACCATCTCTCATGGAATCCAGCTCACTCGTTCTTCGTTGACGCAATTAGTTGCTTATTCTGATGATGATTGGGTTGGGTGTCCTACAACACGATGTTCCACCTCGGGGTATTGTGTGTTTCTCGGCGACAACATCATTTCTTGGTCATCCAAACGCCAGCATACCATCTCGCGTTCAAGTGCGGAAGCAGAATATCGTGGTGTTGCTAATGCTGTTGTTGAACTCACTTGGCTTCACAACCTTTTTCTTGAGCTTGGGTTATCACTTGCTCGTGCTTCGGTGGTTTTCTGTGATAATGTTAGTGTTGTCTACCTATCTTCTAATCCGGTCCATCATCAACGTACTAAACACGTCAAAATTGATATACACTTTGTCTGTGAAAAGGTGGCACTCGGACATGTTAAGGTCTTTCATGTACCCTCGGAAGTATGTAGACATTTTCACCAAGAGACTTCCCGTGTCTCTATTTGAAGATTTTTCGGTCCAGCCTGACCGTCCGGAAAACCTCCCGTTCCGACTAAGGGAGGTTGTAGGAATATAGGAATATAAAATATTTCCTTATTCCAGAAAATATCGAATATGTAAATATATACTCAATATACTTGTAGAACACTCTTGGTTAGCCTATATAAGGCACATGTTAATAACATAACTTTCTACGGAGATTTACAATCTTACATGAATATCAATAAAAAACATTTGCTTTTGGTGACAATCTAAACTTCTTTCCTTTATCTTCCCTTTATAAATAAAGCTCTATGAGCATTTGCATTTTCCATCTCTTTCTATATTAATAAAAGGAGCATGAATCTATCTTGTTTTAGATTTTCCTTCATTTACAATAGGTAGTGATAGGCTCAACTTTTAAATACAGTAGAGCCAATTAGTAAGTGTATGGTTGTACCAGATGCAACAATTAAGGATTCGATTCCGCAGAATATATGTTACATATATACGAGAGTTGCAATAGTACTTATAAATTAAGACTTATATGCAAAAACTAGATGTATTTATAATAAGTATATAACTAGATTCTAAACTCGTGCGTCCGCATATGAATATATATTTGTTTTTATTAAATTTTGTAATATAGTTTGTGTTTAGATATAATTTTTTGTATATTTAATTTTTATTATATGAGACACATAATTTGATACGATCTCCCAAAGATCGACACTTAGAAGTTGGTAAGGGATAAGTTTTGCAACAAAGAAATTATGAAGTTTCAATGATAAAAAAATGTGGGGCGAGTCGTCACACAGAAGATGCGGAAAGCTTTTGATTTACGTAAGATGGCTCCCTGGATATGACACACCAAGACAAGCCAAATGGTGAAAGTTTGGATATTACACACCAAACAATCGAAAATGTTCACAAAGAACAAAAGAGAATCTCTCTCAAATAAAAGTTGATAAAAAGTTGGTTGTTCTCAAATGAGATCTTACATGTGCTTAAATAGAAAAGCAAGTGATCTTGTCAACTTGACTCACCCGAAAATGGCATGAATTAAAACAAATGTGGAATGACTCTTAAACTACTTTGACTCTTTTATCAAAAAAAAAAAAACTACTTTGACTCTTAAACAAATGTGGAATGACCCTTGATCTTCATTCATTTGTTTATTTCCTTTGGACCACGATATAGAACTCCTCTTGGGCTTAGTAGAAATGTTTCTGGATGCCAAATATAAGTTTGTAAGCTCCTAAACGAACTGGGCCTTCAATTCTATAAGTATAGCACCAGGTCGACCCATTTAGGCAAACGGGCAATAACTTTGTGGTCTGATGTCCATTTCTTATGATCTTGGACTTGTTGTCTAAGAGATCTATTAACATTCTCCAAGTGGTTTCGTATCGATATCGTACCTGTGTTGGGCTGTGCAACAAGATCTTTCGCTCACTCGCGCAATAGGGCCTGAAGCAGATCCATCGGTTTGTAAAATCCATGTCTTTCAAGTCTGAACCGGTTTTGATGTGAATCAAATTCTCCCGGTTTCTCTGATGGATCAAGATTCCAGAAAAATTCGTCTCATAGCTTAAATCCACCTGGTTTGGTCTGAATCTTCCAACGAACACGCATAGGTCCAAATCGCGTAAGTTCGGATTCGCCTGATTTGTAAATGGAATAACACATTCATCTTTACTCTGATCACTACTAAAAATTATGCGTATAGCTACGGATTTTTTTTAAAGCTACGGAAAAGCTACGGAACAGCTACAGAACAGCTACGGAAAAGCCACAAATAGCCACCGATTAGCTACGAAAAATTAGCTACGAAGCTATAGCTACGAAATAGCTACGGCAAAATAGCTACGGATTTTGCCGTAGCTATTTCGTAGCTATAGCTTCGTAACTAATTTTTTCGTAGCTAATCGGTGGCTAGTCGTGGCTTTTCCGTAGCTGTTCCGTAGCTTTTCTGTAGCTTTTCCGTAGCTTTTAAAATAGCTACGGAATTTCCGTGGCTAATCCGTAGCTATACGCATAATTTTTAGTAGTGGATTGGACTGATTCCACTTCGAGAAGTGCTCTAGATGAGGTTAGAATGTAGTCCAAGTGGTCGTTGGGATGGACCAGTTGATCGTAGACTTCATTTGTGCGATACAAGGCACATCAATCTTCTCGGATGATTTCATGATCGTATCATAATTATTTCGGTGTTTAGATATAATTTTTTTTTTTCTAATTCGCCATAAAATGGGAGTTCAATATGAAAAGTAATGTGAGTTCATTATGTTGACATAATCTTTTTCTAATCCGCCCTAGAATGGGGATAAGTTTTAATTTTTGTTTTCTGATGTTTAGTTCTATTTTTTCGACAAAATGTATTTGTGGATGTAAAAGTTTGAGATGTGTTAACACTTTTATTTTTGGTATAAAATATATTATATAGTTTTTTAACATTTTAATCCACAATAAGGGCATGCGACAATTTTTTTTATTTGTTTTTGTTTTTATGTTTTATATTTTGTATGGAAAATATATTTTTGGTATGACATGTATGATTCAAAATATGTGATTTTAGCTACCCAAATTTTCAGACCCGTTTTGTTATATATATTTTTCAGTTCTATATTTTATTTTAAATAAATTTTTAATACCTAAATTATTCATTCGGACTCTTACCCATTGTTTTGTTATTAATTTACGAATAAAGCATAATCATAAATATTTTATATAATCAACATAAATATCATATCATTTACACCTACAAATCATCATAAATATTTTATATTTAAAATATGACCATTATTTTCTTTATGTGAATTATCTTTTTTTATTTCAAATAAAAATTGGTAATCTTAATAAAAATTTCTAATAGTATAGATATTATTTAAATTACAATATCTAAATTAATATCCAATTATTATTTTTATAAAGATACAATAACAACTGATTTTTCTTAAGTAATCTAATCTATATATAAGGAAATCCAAAGTAATCTAAATTAATATTTAAAATTTAGGAATTAAATTGTAATAGAAATTAAAATGAACCTTTTTATTAATATTACACCAAATTAATCTGTTTGGCAACATGTATAGTTATTCACATAAATTATAACCTTAAATATATTGTTTAATAGTACCTATAATCGAAATTTTAATATGTGTAAAATAAGTTTAAACGACTTATATTCTGAAACGGAAGGAGTATATTTATACAAAAAAAACAAATCGAGAATATAGCTTTTTTTGTGACTCTTAGTTGTGAAAACTTTCTTATCATCATTGTAATATATATTTAATAGGCAAAAAATGTCAAACGGATATTGTAATATCATTAAAATACATATATATTTGTTACGTGTGTGATTTGGTCATGAATCATGATTTCTTAGATATATATTAAAATCTAGGGATATTTCTATTATTAAGTTCATAGTAGTGTAGGAATAAATCGTAGTTATCAATTTTGTATATTTAGGATTAATTAAATTATTATTACTGACAATATATATTTAAATATCTTAGTTTTTATATTATATAGTGGTTAATGAGACGCTAGTTTGGAAAATATTAAGGAAAACTAAATAATACCAGACCGGATTTTATTAGTTTTATATATAGTTTTTGGTATCTTTTAATAATAAAATTTAATTATATTTTAAATAGTTTAATGAATTAAATAGAGAATAAATATTATTTATAAATATTATAATTAATTACAATATACATATCTAACAATAAAGATATTATGTAGATTATTTTTTTAAAAAGCCATGTTTGGCAACATAAATAATAGTTATCCAAATAAGAGAATAGCCTAATATGAAAGTTTTTCTGTTTAGACACAAAATGTATACCTCTACAAAAAAAAAGAGATGTGTTGTATCATTTAAATTATATCACAAAATTTAGTGATATTAAATTGAATTACTTATTAATAAATTATATAAAATATGTGGTTTAAAATCAATTATAATAATTGATATAATTTTTGACTTGTTTGATATCAATTCTATATAATTGATACATATTTACATTAGTTTACATCACTTTCAAAAAATTGATACAAAAATATTAATTCACATCAATTATTTGATCGATGTATTTACATATTTGTATTAAATTCTCTTAGAAAAGTGATACAAAATTAACATCAAAAAAAAAATGATGCTAATAAAATTTTAAATATTTGCGTTCAAATGTTTATGTGATTTAGTTTTTTTTTTAATCGTCTGGATGTTTTATTGATGTGAACTTAAAGCACTTGGAGAATAACAGATAATTACATGGATAACTACATCAAAGCCTAACAATAAAGTATAAAATATGCTAAAATTCTACCCAAATGGACCCAAATGAAACACTGATTATAAGGGCCGGCTCGTCTATGTTCCAAGCATGGAACTTATAGCCGCCTCCGTGCATCACGTTGTACTCTCTCAAGAAACAAGGCAGATGCCAAGTCTACGAACCTTGTCCGAAACCACAAACCAGCAACGATTATAACACAAAAGATTACAATATCCGGCGGAAAAATAAACCCCGAAAACATAGCCGGCGGGAAATAAAACTCCCGGTAACTGAGCCAAAAACTAAAAACACAAATCAAGGACCTAACAACAAGAATCTGAAGCCCAGCATAACCTCAATCCACGGTGAAGATGAGATCAAAATTTATTTTTAAAAAAAAATTCCGGAGAGCCTTCGACGCTTATCTCATACCACCGTAAATCGAGAACTAGCCACCAAATCATCGTTGGATTATTTCAGAGGCAAAAAGCTACGTTGCCAGCGACCTAACCGAGACGTCATATATGAAAATATAAAATATTTCACCATTTAAATATTATCAAAACTTTTGACGTCATATATTTATATAAATTTTAATAGTTTTCTAAAAGATATGAAAAATAAAGAGTTATTATAACTTGATAATTATTTACAATTTTTCATCAAGTTATAATAATTTTTACAATAAATAAATAATTATAATTGAATTTCACAAACGTAAATCCTACCTTTTTTTAACACTGAACATATTATGAGAGAACTATTACAATGACAATTCTACAACAGACTACGCTATTCGTTTCATAACGATCCACGATCACGATGAACAGCTGTATTTGTTGCACTACGCTGAAGATTTCTTTATAAGCTTACCTCCATTAATTTGCAGAAATTGCGTCCTCTGGGAATCGAACCCGGACTTCATGGTGTAAAAGCATTAATGAACTCTTTGGTCAACCAATAGACTAAGGAGACTTCCACACGTACATCCTATTTCGAAATAAGATTGTGAATTTAAAATCTTTTTATAGAAATAATCACTTAAAATATGGCCAATCATATTTTGGCATGTGGCTTGTGTATTATATTTAAATGAATATTAAAAAAAACAAATTCAAATGCATTACAACACTAAGTTCACTATTTAGTTTTTATTATTAAAACTAGATTTTGATCCGTGCACGAGATAAAATTAAACTTTAATGTTGGTGTTGATGTTTTTTCAAATGACATGTGTAATTATATACGAAAAACTATTGATATAAAAATTGAAAATTTGTAATTAAATAGTTTTAGAAATATTATAGTACTTATATTATGTTTTACTATACATAGGATTTATTGTAAGGTTAAATGAGTTTACTAAGTTTTTTTATATTACATTTAGATTTATATATGTTTGAAAGATTAATGATGACTTGTGGTTTCTTTTTCGCTATCTTTACTATTTTTACTTATGAAACTTTGAAGACTTTTAGTTTATTTTAAGTATGAGACTTTATAAACATTTATTTTATTTTAAAATCTTAAAGTTCTAATTATCCAATTAAGGTTTAACATTTTTAAAACCCTTAAAATTCTACTAACACAGTCTAATATCGCCTTTTTGTTTATCCCATGGTTTATTTGTTGAAAGCCAGCAAATTAAAACTTTATTTATTTTTAAATCGCTACCTATGATTTTAAAATCAAATTTTCTACAACATTTAAAGTATATTAAAGAGGAGGCTTTTTTGCACCACAATTAAAGTTGTCATTTGTCTTAATTATTAATTTTTTATTCTCTCATACAATATCTCTATTGTCAAACACTATTTTAAATAACAACTAATTAATTTGTACACGTGTCATCACCTCATTAATTCGAGAATATTTTTTTTTTTTGGTCTTTTTGTTTTTGACTTTGCTATTCTTGCTTCCAAACAGTTTCTATACAACTATTATTAATTCAACTAATTTTTTAAAACTTTATATATGCACACAAACATTTAAATATTATAAAAACAATTGAATAATTGTTTTATATTTTTTTAATAACTATAAATCAAATCAAATCAAATTTTTTTAAATATGTTTAGTTCAATTGTTCATATTAAAACATTTTTAAAATTTTAACAGTGTAAGAAATATTACAAAACACATGAAACATTATTTTTAAAAGTTTTCAAATATTCACACCGCAACAGAATACATGAAAAATTGAATATAATTTTGTAGCAATTGCATATTTAAGTTTTATATATGTCATCAAGGGAGGGAAATAAAATTTGAAAATGATTGTTATTATTCCTAAATAAACAGCATAGGAAAATAAAATTTTAAATTCTGGGAATGTACTATTTCTTTGAAAGACAGTATCAATTATCAAATATTTTGATTTTGTAATTAATTCGTTTCGATTTTGTTAAGTAATTAATACTCATCCATATCTAAATGAGAAATATTCAAACACCAATGAATAATCCATTTCCGTTAGCGTCATTTATTATGATATTACATTTCCGTTAGCACCATATATTCAAACCCAATTCCATTTTAATTGACAGATTGGGTTTAATAACAACTAATTATTATTTTTTGAATTTGATTCCAAACGTCCATTTATTCTAATATATCAAACACATTTTTTGAAAGAATAAATCTAAACAAACATTGATATTGAATCATACTCTTAATTGTGTAGTGATTTGCTGAGGTGTCGACTTTTCATCGTGTTTCAGAGTGATTTGATGACGTGTCATTATTTAAAAGACTTGAGCAAAGTCACTTAAAACGAACCGATCCAAATCGACACCTCAGCAATATCAATTTTGGGTTCGATTGATAAAAAAATTTCGCTTACGTGTCAAAATTCACTTAAAATGAACCAAATTTATTTCAAACAAACCAAATATTTCCTTAGATAAATCGATATATATCGGTTTATATTTTAAACATCGCTGTAATTTGATTTCAATTTTGGTTTAAAAAACCCTAGCTGTATTATCTTTACTTTGGGTCGTAGCCCACAAATTATAGTCGGTCATGCTTAGTCCTAATCGATTTCCTTATAAATATATTTTGTTTGCTATAAGGTTTAGTCATATCGATTTTGTAGCTTCTTCTTCGATTAGGTATCAATTTCTTTTTCCTTCATGTTGATTTTGTAGCTTTTTCTTCGAATAGGTATCGATTTCGTTTCCCTTTTCATACTCTTAGAAGCACCGATCTGATTTAGACAGTACGTCTTGGGTTTACCTTCTGTGTCTTTCTTTTAATGTATAGTTCACTGGCCAAAATTCTATAAGATCATGATCAGCGATAGCTTTGTGACGCTCACGTAATATCAAAACCTAGATTTTATTTTTGCTGCAATATTGTGTCGTCGCTTTTTCTTTTTGTTTTAATAGCTTATTGATTTATGTAGATGATTCTACGAACATCAGTTCATCTACATATATATGATTGGGGCTTACGCGAAGATTGCACGAAGGTGAAAGCAAACCTCCATCTCAACTGGTAAGTTTTTGGGTGAGTAATTATACATTCAGTCTCTCTACTTATTTGATATATTCTTTCGGTTGTATGTATATGTTCTGTTTGATATGTCCTATTATTTTGTGTGTTTCCAATCGAATAAAACAGATCGTAGAAAAGAAGAAATGAGAGAGAGAAAAAAAAGATATAGAGATCTTAGGTTTTATCGTAAATTGCTCTGAATTTTTTTTGCTCTCAAGTTTTTTTTGTTTATTTTCATTTAACAGAAACACAAATTAAAGTAATCAAAAGAAAATGCAGAAAACCGAGAATTGCTCAAGATGAAGACTAACACAACGCAGAGCATCAACGTTGTCAAGGTTGAATTCTATCTCATATCCAAAACTATGCCAACGTTGCTCTTTTGGTTTTGTTTATTCATCTCTTGATATTTTTATTGCTTTTGAACATACGCGCAAATAAATTAAACCCCACAATAAAGGCAGAGAAACCAGTAGGTGATGAAGATGAAAACACCACAACAGAGAACATCAGCGTAGATAAGGTTGAATTCTATTTATCCAAAATTATGTCAAGATTGCTCTTTTGGTTTTGTTTATTCCTCTCTTCCAATGTAGTTTTCGTCGTGACATGATATATATGCACACTTTTGGATAACAGTAACCATCAAGGGTACCGTTCAGTGGAGCTTTCACCAACAAGCAGTGACAAGAATATAATGATGATATACTTCTTCGTAGACAAACAAGTTGAATAGCCGTGTTTTTGAAGATAAAGAAAGCCAAAAAAGACTTTGCATCGAGGCATTTAAAACCATGGAAATAAACCCAAAGCGAAAAAATAACTTTTCGAGATCAATTATTATTATATTATATTTTTTGTTGTGGTTGTGTTGTTGTGTTTTTTATACATGAAAATGTATAAGAACATAGAATAGATAAAGACCATTCACACAAATCAAGGCAGTCGACGAGAGTTGTTACAGAGTTATCATCATGGTTGTGATAGGTAGGTGAATCTTGAGAATATTTCTGGCATTTTGTTTATGTTGTTTATTTGCTATATTTCTTTGTTTTTACTTTTTTGTTTTTATAATTTATTTAGTGTTAATCTCTTTGTTACATTTTAATTTTGTTTTCCTAATTTTTATAATTTATATTTCGTTACATGAATGTGATGTTATCAATAGGATTTAGTGGGAGAACTGAAAATATTACTATGGTCGATGATAACAAATATTCAACAAAACTACGGGTTATGGGTTGTGACTCGCAAGAAGATACGAGTTTATGTCTATCGAACACAATTGTGTATTTTGTTTGTGGGGTTTTCATTTATTGTGTTTTATTTTTTTCTTTAGGTTTTGATTAAAGTGTTATTTTAGTTTTTGATTTTTCTGTTTGTTCATTTTAGTATCTTTGTGTTGAAAGTGTTGTTCTCATTTGCTTTGTGTTTGTCTATAGGAACTAGATGTCGAATTACAACTGTGAAGAGTCTTCCGTTTCATCTTCTATTAGCAGAGGTTAGAGAAATTGTTAGATTTAATCTCGGATACGAGGCAAACTTGGGATTGATTTTGTAAGTGAAATCGTTTGAGTCGAATGCTATTGCACCATGAACAAGGATATTTACAAGTATAAGAAATCGTATCGCATGTGCTCTCAAACTGTGAACCCAGTAATAGAAGATGATTTAAATTATCCCTTTACTCAAAGTGTGTTTGTTGAATAGATGGAAGACTAGCAAGATTCTTCGGAATTCGGATACGATGATCAGAGAGCAAACCGTTCTCTCTGAGCTCTAATCTTGATTGAACTTATGAATGATCATGTGCGCCGCAGAAGGAACTAAAGTGTTGAGTTTGTTTAATATAATTAGAATGAGACAGAGGCTGAGAATGAGATTGGAAGTGGTAGAGAAAACTATTTGGATTGGCAACTTCAAGAGATTGTTAGGAGAAGGAGATGGTTTTCTGCTTCGGTTTTGCAATTGCTTCAGGGACTACGAGCATTATTAACTCTAGAATCGAAGAGTAACGAATATGATAAGAACATCAACAAATGATATTATTGGAGTTAGCAATGTTTCTGCTACAAGCCGTCGCTTGGAATTGAGAACATCAGGAAACTGAGAAGAAAATGAAGAAGAGCAAAAAAGCAGGAGACTGATTGTGTACCATTAAAATTTGTTTTAACACCCTCATATTGCTTTGAGCCAGTGTCGTCATGTCGAGTCCAACTTATAACCACGTTGTCTTCAAAACCTGATAGCATAACATGTCTATCCATTTCAGGACGGGAAAAAATCGGTAACGGATAATGAAAAACATTATCCAAAGTTTTCCCATTAAAGAAATGGGAAGGGAAATTTCGGTAGCTAAAATCACTTTTCAAATTCTAACTAATATGGGTATGTGTAAACTTCAGTACATGTATTTTGGGAATTCGGGTAATTTTGGAAAAAAAATTGGAATTTTTTAGAAATTTTATTAATTGTATAAAAAAAATTCCCAAACGGGTGATTCGGGATTACCCATCCCATACATTTTCTCTTGCTTTATGTGTTTGAATTAAATAAAGGTCCCAAACAATTAACTATTTGAATGGAAACATGAATCGAACAGGAAGATTAGAACGGATGCGGCTTGGGTTGGGTTTCCCATTCCGAAATCGACAAGTCTAGCATAACAGCCAACAAGGATATATATAATAATAATAACAAGTTTACAAAAGCAAAAGACAACTTAAAGTATAATAAGTTCAATAACCAAACTTATATGTTTTGCTCAATTTGGTAAAATATCATATTTTGAGGATATAAAAACGGTTTGTGGTGTACTCTATCTGACATTCAAGGAGGCTTGCTATGCGTACATTTATTAGACGATGATACATAGTATATTGAAGCTATCAAGAAGGCAAGTTTATGTGGTTTTGGTAGATATATACACAAGCTATTAATTTGTTATTATGATGATTTCGAATAGTGTTGTCTCGGTGCTTGATGTTTGGGACGCTACATGGGAGATATTATCGGAAAATCTTTTGTTTTCGGCAGAAGAGAATACATCCAGGAATTAAAAAAATTTATCCCCTTATCTCGACTATATGGGTTTTTGTTATCTATAATATGTTCATCTTTCTTTTTTGGTTTTTTTTTGTTTTATATCAAGATCAAATAAATAATTTGACTTTATCGAAAATCGAAAAAGCTGTTGCGTGCCAATGAGAATTCTCTTGCTAATTTTAATGAGAGGCAAAAGCAAGATGATATCGAAATCAAAAGATTCCAAAATATTTTGCTTAGTGATGAAAAGAGTTATGATCGGATCAGTTACGAGAAAAACACGTGAAATTAATATCAATGATGACAGACGAGCAGTTGTGTGTTTATAACGAGATACTAAACAATGTTATGCATGCCATCGATGGAGTTTTCTTTGTTTACGGGTTTGTAGGAACTGGGAAAACTTTTCTCTGAAGTATTCTAGGAATAAACACTAAACATGAGGTTATTTGCGTATTGAAAAACAATATTCTAGGAATATTGTTATTCTAGGAATAACAATAAACATGAGGTATGCAAACGAATAAAACTATCTTTAAGTGTTAATAGTAGGCATGTTCATTTCGAAAATCGCGGAAAGGGATGTGAACGGGTTATTTGCGTATTGAAAAATATTACCCAAAGTGTTCCCAATATAAAAACGGAAGGGAAAATTCAAGTAACGGGACGGTTTCGGAAAATTCAGGTAGCTAAATTTACCTTCCAAACTCTCAATAATTTGGTAAGGGTGAACTTCGGAACGGGTATTTCGGGAAATTTTGGATAATTTTAGGTATATTATTTTCTTAAAAAGTTTAAATTATCAAAAAGGTAATTCAGGTACCCTATCTCATTTTCGCTCATTTATGTTACCCTTCCTGTACCCATTTGAATTAAGTAAATAGTCCCAGACAGGAAATTATTTGAATGAGACGTGAAATTTGGGACGGGTATGAGTCGGGACGGGAAACCCGTTCCGAAATGGACATGCCTAGCCGATAGTATCAAGACTTTTCTTGAATAGGGTTAAGATTTTTGGTTTGCCTAACCATAAATTGGTTTTCAAACTTGGTCCTCAAATTATGCTTCTTAGGAACATTAATCCAAAGGGCGAATTGTGCAAAGACACGCGCTTGATACTAACTCAGTTGACTAATCATGTTCTCGAGGCTAGAATGATTACAGAAAAAAATTAAAGCCAAAAAACCTTAGAAAAGGTGGGATTGTAGGAAAAAAACCGGTTTTCTCTCATGGATCGCTTTACATTTCGGTTTTCAGAGTTACTTTATAACTTGATAATGTTTTTCAATACCCAAATTACATGTTCCCGTCCATTTTCCGCGATATCCCGTCCCAATTTCTGAAATGAACATGCCTAAACACACATATGAAAACATTCAACTATTTCTTTTGTTTCGAAGCACAAATACAATTGTGTTTGATATTAAGTTCATGCTTGCTTAACTATACAAATTTAATAATTATAAAAATATTCATTCATTGCTTGATTCACATGATAGACGAGTCACATGGAGCATATAAATTCTTTTTGCAATTGTATAAGGAGTAATTGGAGATCAAATTTTGGATTGAGTTTTCGTAAATAAATTTCAATTAAGAACTTACACATTGAAAAGCATTGATAGATGTCTTAAACAATGATAATCGACTTCAAATCAATTTTGGTTGTGATGGGAGATTGCTAAATGAATCGCATAGATTATCTACGAACGAATATCGATTTTAGATTTCCTATTTGACGATAGATCCAATCAAATTTTTGGTTTAGTATAAATCAATTAAAAAGCAAAATAAAAATAAAAATAACATATTCTATAAATGTAGATTTTCAATTTTAACTTTCTACTTATTAAGTGTTTGTAGCCCACGCACGGCGTGGACCCGTTAGCTAGTATGAATAATTTTAAAGTGAAATAAATTAAATGCATAAAATTGATTTTAATTGACTTACATTTACTATTTTCATAAAATATAGAGAATATTCAAGGAATAAATGTTTTGCATGTGATTTCAATATCTTAAATAAAGCTTTCTGGTTGTAACTAATTTGTATTAATTTTTAAAAGATTCGTCAAGATATTGTAACAGATTTTAATTTTATTGAAAAAGATTTGTACACATTGACATCTAAGTTTTTATATCAAAAAGATTTATATTGATAATATCTAATTACCAAATAATAGTTATATATTGCCTAAATTATTTAATTAATTATTATTTTAGAAAACGGACATTAATTCACACAATCATTCTTTTGGAAAGTAGTTAATTACATCAATTAGTGGTATATAATTTAGGAAATATATAATTAATTTAAAATTTTTGAAAATTTATCGTATTAATTAAGTTAATCGAAATTGATTATGGGAAGGTTATGTAAACCAAATAAATCAGAAATTTTTTCTAAAAAGATAATACATTAAGATTTGCTCAATAAGTAAATTTTCTAACATCAATTTTTCTCTGTATTTTTATTTTATTTTTAATTCGTTAGCATTAACTAAAGATTTCTTAAATTACTAGAATGTAGCAGTAAATCTAAACAATTTAGCAATAAATGTAAACAATATATAGATGTATAATTCGAAACCTTAAATATTGTAGAAAAATTGATCAAAATGACACTTTTTGAAAACTTTCTGACCAAACTAGCACCCTAATAAAAAAACTCCATTTTTAGCATTCATTAAAGAGGCAAAAGACAATTTTGCCTATAGGATTTGAGATATCGCTCTGAGTCAATTTCCAGAAATTCATTAATCATCACCGGCGATCGATCATGTTATCGGCGAAGATTGTGCCGTCGTCATCGCCGGAATCCTCAGCCGTCATCACGCCTCAATATCGCAGGTTTCTCTTTGACTATTTCGTCTTTCTCGGTTTCGTATTTATCGGTTTCGATTCTCGGTTTCGATTTTATGGTTTCGATTCTCGGTTTCTTTTTGTATAATGCTTCTGCGAAATCGAATTGGAATGTATTACCGGAATTAAATAGTAAGGAACAATACTAGCTCATTTTACAAACTTTTGAGTTTACAGGTTAGCTAAGCTGTATCAGATCAAATTTAGTTTAGGTTATCAAGTTAGTGAATCTGAAAGCTGAATCTGAAAGATTTCAGCGTGCTTTTTGATTTGATGGAGTTAAGTGTGGGAATTCGTTGTTGATAGGCTAACGTCACAATTATTTAGGAATGTATTCCTAACCCTTTGGATAGACACACAATTATATCTGTTTGTGGAAGATGATATGTTTTTTCCTTAGGAAGAATTCTCTGTTTGTCTCATTGCTTTGTAGAGACTGAAAGTTTTCAGTGTACTCTGTGTTTTGATGGAGTTCAGGCGTGGAATTCATTGTTGATACGCTTAGGAAGGTGGATCTATTGCACTTGTGAAATATGGTTGAGATTTATTGTGTCTGTGGAGAGTGGAGAACAAACGAAAATCTTCAGTGTGATTTTGTATTGGATACAAAACGAGGATCAACAATGGTTGAGTTTGATGAAAATCTCAATTACAATGATTTGTTTGAGATGGTTGTTGAAGACTTTGAGATTGACTGCTCAATTAGTAATGCTGCACTTAGCTATGGACTCCCATTGAAGATGAGGTTTATGGCAGAGAAATCTCCTCCTGTGTTTTTTAAAAACGACCGCCAACTAAGAAGTTTCATCAACAACATAAAAGGAAATCCTGAACTGATTCCTTTGTACGTAACGGTTAGTAAAAAAGGATTTGTACATTATTTCTTAGCTTCGTTATAAATATTCGCTTCATACTTTATAGTTCAGTTACAACACTTTTAATCTAAGGTTTTCTTTTGTTTTCTTCTTCAGGTGACTGATATATGCAACATTCTTCTTCATGAGAATTCTCATGTCAGTGCTTCATTATACTTTTTATGTTTCTTGTTCATTTCGGAAGACTTTCCGAAATACGTTATATTTGTTCCTAAATGGTTCCTATATACGTTTCATTTCCAAGAAATGATCATTTTTTCATCATTTGTATCTTTCTTTGTGTAGCCAAACAACAACACATGTTCGGATGCTTCATTTACGCATGGATATCAACATGTAATATAGTACTTTCATAATTCCTCTCTGCATGATACCTTTTTCTGTTTCTTGTTCATTTAAGAAGATTTTCCTAAATACGTTATATATGTTCCTAAATGGCATCATTTGTATCTTTCTTTATTTATTTGTGTATCTCAAACAACAACACATTTGTTCCGATGCTTCATTTACGCATTAAAATCAACAGGAAATATCATTTTTTATATAGTTTTTTGTTTTTGTTCATTTTGGAAAACTTTCCGAAATACGTTATATTTTTTCCTAAATGGTTCCTATATACGTTTCATTTCCAAGAAATGATCATTTTTTCATCATTTGTATCTTTCTTTGTGTAGCCAAACAACAACACATGTTCGGGTGCTTCATTTACGCATGGAAATCAACATGTAATATAGTACTTTCATAATTCCTCTCTGCATGATACCTTTTTCTGTTTCTTGTTCATTTAAGAAGACTTTCCTAAATACGTTATATCAAATTTCTCTCTTTATTTGTGTAGGAACTTCATAGATCAAATGGAAGTGGCAATTCATCATCTGATGCAAACAAAAGCACATGTTCAACTGCTGATATTTTGCGTCCTGCTCCAGATATTTCTCCTCCTAGTATAGGTATTTCACATTCCACTCGAGGTTCTGATGATTTATACGTGAACAGACATTTTAAGAACAAAGATGAGTTAATGCTTCACATGAGAAAATGGGCATTAGAGTGGAAGTTTGAGTTCAGGTCTCTCTGGTCAAACAAGACAAGGGCGATATTAGGTTGTGTTGATGGTAATTGCACCTGGAGGATGCGTGCATCAAAGCTTCCTTCTTCTGATTACTTTGTGGTGAAGAGGTATAATCATAAACATACATATGATACGACACACATACATGCCAACCATAGGCAAGCCTATTCCAAAGTTCTTGGTACTTTACTCTGTAGCAACTATGGAGAAAAGAAATATGGACTCAAACCAAAACAAATTATGGAGCAAGTAAAAATTGACCATGGCGTACACATTGACTACAAACAAGCTTGGAAAGTGAAAGAGTACGCCCAGAATTTGATAAGAGGGACTCCTGAGGATAGCTATTACAACCTCTCAAAATGGTTGTTTCAGGTTAATGAGAAAAACCCTGGATCAAAGGTTTATGTTGAGTTGGATGATAATGGAAAATTCAAATACTCCTTTGTTGCCTTTGGTCAATCGATAAGAGGTTTTGAGCTGATGAGAAGAGTGATTGATGTAGATGGTACTTTCCTCAAGGGATTTATAGATAAATCTTCCAAACTTACATGATGACCCCGATAATCATTTGGATATGGTGGTGTATCCAAAGATGATCCGATGTGAGTCAGATCTTCTGCAATAGGCTGCATATACATTTCATACAGAGTTTAGGAAGACTTTTTTACCTAAATGTTTAAAATTCAAGTAATAAAAACATTTTAAAGGAAACGAAAAACAAATAGCTTACGTCATTATTTACCCTGTGTTTTTGGCGGGGGGGGGGGGGTAGAACGGGATTCCAAATTATCTATGTTTATCTGCAAACATGTCAAATTAATGGCGTATCAGTTTTATTTTGTGTAAAACAACTTTAGTATGGTTTTCTATATATTTAGGAAGCTTTCTCGAAGTTTTAAGAAGTCTTTCCTAAATTATAAGATGGAGAGTTTATTATGGTTTTGTACATATTTAGGAAACTTTCTCGAAGTTTTAAGAAGTCTTTCCTAAATTCTAAGATAGAGAGTTTGAAACGAAACGAAATCCTCAGAACATTACCTGGTCATTCATATTGTCCCCAGGCTGGCTACATATATTTATCTGATCCAAACCATATGTTTGTGAGAAATTGCCTTCATCATTTGTTTTTTCTTGACGTGTAGTAGGATTCTCGTTTATTCCAAGAACTTCCACTATTGTTGTCAAGCGACTATTGATCATACTGAACCCATCTTCAAATGTCTTGAAGAGGTTGGACAGCTTCGATACGAAAGACTCTTTTGAATCAGATAGTCCATCTCTATTCGCGTTCATTGTGTTCCAACAAGATAGAGTATTCCAGTCAAAGCAAATTAGATGTTGTGATGAACTAACAGGTTTGTTGCTTGATTGTTCTTGTCCTTATCCTTTAATAAAGGTTAACAATCCTGCAAGACATTTGGGTCTAATCAATAAAAAACCAGTTTCGAAACCAATATTATATTAAATCAAAGCAAGTGATTTAAGAACACAAAACCATCCATGAGTTTCTTCTTACTCTTTTAAGATTCACGACATCCCCAAACATCACGAAACCCAAAATTTGAGATTTATCCGATTGAAGAACAATTGTTGACATCCTCAAACAATTGTTGACATCACAAAACAAATGATTCAACAATCGAATCTAGACACTTAAAATCAGACACTTAAAATGTGATTAGAAACAAAATCGAAGCTAGACAAAGATGAACGAAATCTATAAATCGAGTTTTGAATCAAATTTTCATGCAATATCTATTTCAGACTATGAGAAGCTTCGAGTTTGGGCTAGTTATCGTAATGCGAGTTACAGTAACTGGTCGAATTTGCCCAATACAAGGAAGGTCTAGAGGAAGAGGATTTGAGATTTTTGATCGAAGAAGATAAAATACCTCGATTTGGGCTATGAAAAGCTTCGAGATCAGAGAATGGCGTCGGGAAAGCTTCTAGATCAGAGAATAGAGTCGGAAAAGCTTCGAGATCAGGGAATGATAGCTCCGGGAACAATTTGTCGACGAGATCGAAGATGAGAAAGTTTTGCGTCGGGAAGAATCAAAATTTTATTTGTGTGTTCAAGGTTAAATGAGTCTTTTTCCTTTTAATGAATGCTAGTTTTGTGACTTTTACCCTTGGGTGCTAAATTATTGAACTTTAAATTTTTTGGTGCTATTTTGTAGAATTGCCCAATATTATATCAACAAGAAGATTTTATTAGAAGATTATAAACTCAATCTCACATAGATTGCTCTCGAAGCTATAAAAGATTTCATTAAAAGATTCTCAACTATGTCTAACCTTAAAAACTCTATAAATACACACATCAAATAAATTTTGTAAAGAATTTGACTTTAAAATGATGGGTATCCATTTACAAATAAATAAAGTTTTATTTTGTTGGCTTTCAAAAAATAAACCATCGCATGAACAAAAAGGCTATATTAGTCTATGTTAGTAGAATTTTAAAGCATTTAAAAGTGTTAAACTTTAATTGGATAAATTAGAACTTTAAGATTTTGAAATAAAATAAAAGTTTATAAAGTCACATAGCTAAAAATAAACTAAAAGTCTTCATATTTTCATAAGAAAAAATAGTAAAGATAACGAGAAAGAATCCACACTATCAACAATCTTTCAAACATATATACATCTAAATATAATAAAAAGCTTAGTAAACTAAATTAACGGTTACAATAAATCCCGTGTATTCAATCTAACATTTGGAGTGATTTGTATTAAAATCACAAATCATATGTTATTCAAACATGAATTTTAAAAAGTCTTTTAAAATCCCATGTTATTGAACTAGTGATTTGTAAATGAACCTTCAAATCCACTGTTATTGTAAATATTTTAAGTAATGGATTTTAAGGAATTTTTAGTGATTTGAAGATGTTTAGGTGGAGTTTCTTAGTTAAAAAAATAAAAATCCAAATCCCATGGTTTTATGTGAGATTTCATAGAATTTTAAAAACAAATCATAACAACTTACCTAATTCACTCAAATCATCTAAAAACTTACTAAAACTCAAATCTTTCCAAATCCTCATAAATATTAGATTGAATACACCCCTTAAAACATAATATAAGTACTATCATATTTCTAAAATTATTTAATTACATATTTTTAATGTTTATATCAATAGTTTTTCATATCTAATTTAGGGATGTCAATCCGGCTAGCCCGGCCCGAAACCCGTAAAGCCCGCATATATTTGAGCCCGGCCCGGCCCGGCCCAAAAAAATTGGGCCTATATTTCAAAGCCCGACCCGGACAGGGCTCTATGGCTTTTCGGGTTTTTTCGTTCTTTTATTTACAAACACAAAATTTCGCAATTCTCAGATGAATACTTAAAACAAAATATTTATCAAAATAAATCTAAATTGAAATGTATTATATCAAATCCAATTAAATTTAAAAGCAAAAGTTTGACAAAAAAATAAATAAAATTCAAATAAATTGTATTACCAAATAAAACATAAAATCAAAACACTTCAAACCTAGGTAGTAGAGTTTAGATTAGAATCTCCTTTATAGTCTTCTAAATCCTCATCACCATCAAGAGGTACAGATAAAAAAGTAAAATAATATTAAATTTTGACATGTATAAATTATATAGAAATGTCATTGAAAGTCTATATATAATGATTTTAAAAATATGAAGTAAATATGGATGAATGATAATGGTACATGGATCACAAAATGTATAGAAAATATGTCAAATTATTATTTTTAGAAAGATAAATATTTAAATAAAATCTCTAACTAATTAAAATATAAAGTTTCGGGCTTTTCGGGCTAACTAATAAAAATATAAAGTTCCGGGCTTTTCGGGCTAGCCCGAGCCCGATCAGGCTAAGCCCGAAAACACACTAGCCCAAATGGACTTTAGCCCGAAAAGCCCGATTTTTTCGGGCTTATATTTCTAGGCCCGAACCCGCTGTTTTTCAGGGTCGGGCCGGGCCGGCCCCGGGATTTGGCCCTAATTGACACACCTAATCTAATTATACATGTCATTTGAAAAAATATCAACACCAACATTAAAGTTCAATCTCATCCCGTGCACAAGAACATGTCAAAATATAGTTTATTTGAAGTACATTAACAACCTAAAATTAAAGTTCTTACCTATCACCTCTCTATTAGAACAAATATCTTCCAGCTGGGAATAATTGTGGGAGTGACACATCATCAAAAAAAAAATCTAGCTGAAACTAATCGCTTAGACTTTTACCGGTATTGTGATTATAAACCTATCGTCATCTGTCTTTTGCTTATACACATATCGTCAGCGAAAAAGTTTTTTTAACACCTTCAATGTGCCGTAAGACCGTCGAGGTGGTTGGCCCGCACATGCATACGGGCCAGCCACCTATCCGCTCTTAGGACAAATTGACTATATCATAAATTTTTTTACTAATGTCATAATTATATATGTTGATAATATAGTATCATTTTAGTATTCTATACTTTAACTAAAATACTAAAATGCGAGAGTTTTTGTATTCTATAATATGTTTTATAATACATGATTAAAAAGTGAAAAAAAAATTGATTACACATTCCACCATTTTCATATTTGAGAACATTTATTTATTTTTTTGATCAAGCGAGTAATGATCATTGGTTGTAAATCAAAGTAGTTCATCATGAATCCATTCATCTTTCCTATAACATCAGTTTCTATATTCGTTAGGTTATTTATTTTTAAATCGCTACCCATTATTTTAAAGTCAAATTATCTACAACATTTATTTGAAAACATTAACAACCTAAAGTTAAAGTTAGAGTTCTTACCTATCACCTCTCTATTAGATCGAATAATTTCCAGCCGAGAATAATTGTGTGACTGATATATAAAATTAAATCTAGCTCAAACTAATCGTTTAGACTTTTACCCGTATTGTGATTATAAACCTATCGCCATCTGTCTCTTGCTTAAACACCTATCATCATTTGTCTCTTGCTTATACATCTATATATCGTCAGCGAAAAAGTTTTTTTAACATCTATCGTCAGAGAAATTTTTTTTTATGCGTGTTAATTAACACCTTGAACATGCTCTAAGAGCGTCTAGGTGGTTGGTCCGCATATGCGTGCGGACCAACCACCTATCCGCTCTTTGGACATATTGACTATATTATAAAAAGTTGACTAATGCTATAATTATATATGTTGATAATATAGTATCATTTTAATATTCTATATATATATTTACTAAAATTCTTTCACTTTTTTAACACCTTCAACTTTTTTCTTCTTTTTAAGAGGAGGTTCCTCCATAAAGGAATCATCATCACCATTGCCTTTCACCACCTTTCCATCAAAGGTTAATAGTCGTCGTCATCATCATCATCATCATCATCCGGAGAAAGTAAAATCATCATTGTGTTTATTCTTCCTAGCTCTCTTCTTCTCGTGTTCCTTCCTTAGATGTGACTATCAGACCGTCTCTGACTCATGTCTTTCTTTCAAAATCGGCATGACTTAATTAGTATAAAAAAATAAAGGGAGAGTTACTTAAATAGCATAGAAATTAGGTAAAATGACTAGACTAATCAACAACTCTTTTTTATTACTGAAATGTTTTTCATACCCATGATGCCCTTCTAAGCATTTGATAACAAAAACGTAATTACAGAAATGCCATTACTTTTTTTTTCACATCAGCGAAAAAACAGGCGCGACGCCTACGTGGCATAAAAACTTCCTACGTGTATTATGAAAATCTGCCGCAAAAATTTCTCGCTGTAGTGACGGCCGACTTACAGGACGAGCGGCTGATTTAAAAGAACGGCTGATTTAAAAGAACGGCTGACTTATTAGTTGGTCGGCTGATTTATATTCATAAGTCAGCCAAATGTTACGGCAGACTTATATGAACCTCGACCGACTTATGAATTTTCGGCTGACTTAGGAGTACACGACACGGCTGATTTATATTCGGACGACCGACTTATTGCTATGACATGGCCGACTTATTGTTGTCCGGCTGATTTATCGTAAATCCGGCTGAATTATTTGGCTGATTTATTTAGCAACGGCATACTTATGCGGGTTAATTGTGGCTGACTTATCTTAAATCAGCCGTAATAAGACCGATTTACTTAAAAGTCGGCCTAATTACGGCTGACTAATTAGCGAAAGATTAATTACTGTAATAGTATGCTATTGACGACTGACTTATATGATGTAGCGGCTGACTTATGTTTTCCACCTGATTTATGTGTTTTGATGGCTGATTACAGGAAACTTTACTTAAATAGTATTTTAGTGGCGACAGACTTATAGTTTTGTTTGATGGCTGATTTTACATGGTTGATTTATAAGTTCGTTTGATGGCATGTTTCCATGTCAGCAAAATAAAGATTACACATCAGCTCTGAACACATACATTATTAGGTTTAGACGCCGTCTTCGTCGTCGTCG
>PKML01021454.1:17747-28591 GCA_002933935.1 Eutrema yunnanense | reverse complement strand
AGCCATAACAGTGTTTGGTATGGTTCGTAAATCAGCCATAACGGTATTTGGTATGGTTCGTAAATCAGCCTTACATCAAATCGTCATTTGTAAATCAGCCATACCTCAATCGGCCAGTCGTAAATCAGCCATAACGGTGTTTGGTATGGTTAAGGTTTCGCTTCGGGAATCGCACATTACAATTTATTTCTCTTATTAAGATCTGAATCGTTACAATTGATAGTAACGAGAAGAAACTGAATCGTTAAATTTTTTAATTAACAATAAATCTCACTTAAAACAGTAACTCCTAAATGACATTATCGTTTAAGGACATAAAGACATAAATCGGCCATCATATAAACATAAATTAGCCAACAAGTTCACATAAATCAGCCATCATATAAGCATAAATCAGCTATCAAGTTTACATAAATCAGCCATCAAATTATGCATAAATCAGCTATCAAGTTTACATAAATCAGCCATCAAGTATACATAAATCAGCCATCAAGTATGCATAAATCAGCCATCAAGTATGCATAAATCAGCCATTAAGCTCGTGGCAAAGAGAGAGGCGCGCCGATAGTGAAAATATCAAAACAGAGAGGCGCGCCCAAGCTCTCTGATCTTCCCCCTTGCGGGGCGATTTACCGGCGAACCACCTAGAGTCTCGCGGGGATTCAACTATCCATGGATAGATCTTTGAATCAGCTTTTCAGAACCGCCGAGAGCGCCTCAATTGAATCCACTGTTCTAGAGTTATGGCCGAAACCGTGAAGCCACTGCAGTCTGGTCGAACCCTCCGCCGGCGATTCCGATCAGTCACCTCAACGACGTTTTTCCGATCAGTCACCTCAAATCACAGATACAAACAAACATAAAATCTTAAAAGAGAAATACAACCTTGAAATTAGAAACCCTAAATTGTAAACACAACGACAAAAGAGGGATTCTGGATTTGTGAAAAAAAAAATTAAATTAAAATTCTGAATTTGATTTATGACCCTTACCATGTTTCGTCTCCCAACATTTTCTCTTACTCCTCCACCAAACACATGAAACCTTACCCATCGGATCCTCAGATCTACGACGAGATCTAGTGGCTTGACGAGTCTCTTTCACGGATAGAGACCCATATCGTTTTCTGGATCTAGGGAGGATGTTCTCCGGCGGCTGTTTGGGCGTGGGCACAGGTGCAGAAGACGAAGGTGGAAGAAAAGTGATGGCTCGATCTTCGGCGACTGTTCGTTCGTCGCTTACAAGAGAGAGAGGTTTTTTTTTCACGATTAAAAGTGTGAGAGATTTAAATTTTTTTTCCTCTAACATCTGATTTTATTAAAATTAACCTTAATTCTCACTTAAAAAAAATCTAAATGGCATTATCGTTAATTACAGTTTGCACGCAGCCCTTAATGGATATTTCCTTTAAAAGTTGTATCATTTAAGTAATATCAAAAAGGTACATAATACTCTAGTCATATCACAACGTTTTTGTGCTATTTGAGTAATTATCTCAAAAATAAATGGAAGGGAATAGTTTATTTAGTATACGATTTTAATTTGTGAATTCCTTAGTATTGAAACCGTATAGAAATCTTTATATATAGGGATGGTTTCATGGCTTGAAATCCTCATTTATTTCTTCCTCGTATTCTTGTTCATCCTTACTACACGAAAACTAGAACATTGAAGAAAAAATATAAGAACAAAACTGAAAACGCATCACAATTTTGTTAAAGAAAGATATACCATTACTGTTTTCTCATTTGATTGTTACACCGATATCTCCACCAAAGAAACATTCTGCTAAAAAAATGCTGAACTGAAGCTTGCTGCAAATGAAAGAGCTACGTGATGGCCATTGGTATGAGTTCCTGATTCATCTAAGACAATAAAAACACCAATGAAGTAAATAATAAAATCCATTATCGCATAAGTAGAATATGCATGGACACATGAGAAGAAGACGACTAATACGTGATGGAACATCTTGAGGAAACATGAAAGTTTTACTACAAAGCCTGCAACTACAACATTCAACAACTATTAAGAGATATAGGCTTATTGGGTATATATGTATTGGGCCTTATATAGTTAGGATTATTTTACCTTTGTATAAATAGAGAATTGTCTCTTTTGTAAAACCCTAATCAGAAATAGACAGAATTTCAGAGAGAGTTCTTCTGATTCTTACATGGTATCAGAGACATAAGGGCTTGGAGACGTTTTAATCGATCGAGATCTATTGGATTTCAAGGAAGAATGAGATTTCATAATCGAGGTATTATGTGTTCTCATTGTTCGAAGTATGGTCATGATGTGAGATCATGTTATCAGGTAAATGGTTATCCAGATTGGTGGCTGGAGAAGTACAGACGATTTGGAGGTGCAGTCGACGAATCTGCAACAAAGACGAGAGATTATCGATCGATACCCTTAGACAATTTCAAGGTATCGATCAATACCATGGCGACACAGGCTGTGACATGCCTAAAGGAAGATCAATGGCATAAGCTGGTTCGACTTCTTGAGTTGAGATTCGAGACAGCAAATGGTGTGGGAAATAGCAATTATACAGATGAGTGGATTATTGATAGTGGTGCATCGCACCATATGCCAGGTACATTGAGGGGCATGTTCGATGTGCATCCGATCTCACCATGTTGGGTGGGTCTGCCTAATGGAAATGTGGTTGCTGCTGATAGAGTAGGAAGTGTGGTATTGACAGAGAAGTGTACTTTGACACATGTGCTCTTCGTCAAGGAACTTAAGTGCAATATCATATCTGGGTCACAAGTTATTGATGAGATGAATTGCATTGTGTGGTTCTCGAAGCAGTTGTGTGTGTTGAAAGATATTGCTTTGCAGATTCCGATCGCAATGGGTGAAAGGAAAGATGGGCTGTATTTTCTTCAAGGTACTCATAAAAGTGTGAATGTGGCGAAGGTCAGTAAGTTGGGGTCTCTGGAACTTTGGCATAAATGAATGGGACATGCTTCTGAAAAGGTGATTAAGAAATTGCCAGAAGTGGATCAAAAGAGAGTTGGCGTTTCTGATTGCGATGTTTGCTTCCGAGCAAAGCAATGTCGTAATGTCTTTCCTGAGAGTACGGAGAAGAGTAAGGAGTGTTTCGAGATGGTTCATTGTGATCTCTGGGGCCCATATCGAACACATAGTTTGTGTGGGTCTTCGTATTTCTTAACTATTGTGGATGATTATTCCAGAGCTGTGTGGGTTTTTCTTCTTCGTGATAAAACACAAGTTCAGAAAACAATGATCGATTTCTTTGCTCTCATCCAGCGACAGTTTGAGAAGCAGGTGAAAATCGTGCGAAGCGATAACGGGAGTGAATTCGTGGTGATGAAGGAGTATTTTCGCGCATCTGGGATAATTCATCAAACCTCATGTGTAGGAACTCCTCAACAAAATGGGCAAGTGGAGCGAAAACACCGTCATATATTGAATGTGGCAAGAGCGTTGAGATTTCAGGCAAATCTACCAATAGAACTTTGGGGTTATTGTGCTTCGAGTGCTGCATATCTAATCAATCGTACGCCGTCTATGTTACACAATGGTAAGAGTCCGTATGAGATTATATTTGGAAAAGTTCCTGCTTATAGTGAGATACGAGTGTTTGGATGTTTAACATATGCTCATAATCAGAAACGGCATGGAGATAAGTTTGCAAGTAGAAGCAGGAAATGTGTATTACTGGGGTACCCTTATGCGAAGAAGGGGTGGAATCTTTTTGATTTGGAGACACGTGAAGTCTTTGTCTCACGGGATGTCACCTTCATTGAGGAACGATTCCCATATTTGGAGCAAAAATATCAGGTGGATGAGCCACCTAATTCTGATCAAAGGACGTTATTTGTGGATGATAGTGTTGGATTTGATAATATAAGTCATGTTTTGACAAGAGATACAGTGACACAGGCTCCAGTTGTGTCAAACAAGGTTGGAGAAGAAGATATGCAAGCTATATCAGCAGGAATACATGATATGTTGGGAATTACAGAGCCACAGACTGACCCTGAATCGGTTATACAGTCTGAGAATATCGATGAGTGTCGACCGATACCAGCCAGTATCGATCGACACCAGGAGAACGTCGATGAGTGTCGACCGATACCAGCTAGTATCGATCGACACCAGGAGAATGTTGATGGGTGTCGACCGATACCAGCCAGTATCGATCGACACCTGGTGGATCAACCTGCAGCAACAGAAATTTTGGGACGCGGAATGCGACAGAAACAAGCTCAAGTTACAAGATTTTGTGTGCAATACGACATTTGCAATGAATGCGTCTGCTGTGAGTCAGGAATTGAGTAATGATTATGGGATTGAGAATTATGTGAGCTGTGAGAGGTTCTCTATGTCACACAGAGCGTTCATGTGTAGTATAACAGAAGGAGTTGTGCCGAAAACAATTGTTGAGGCTATGGAAGATCCGCGATGGAGAGAAGCTATGAGACTGGAGATTGAGGCTCAAGAACGAAATCAAACCTGGTTGATTGAATACTTACCACTAGGTAAGCATGTCATTGAGTGTAAGTGGGTTTACACAATCAAGTATAATGATGATGGCTCGATTGAAAGGTATAAAGTGAGGCTTGTAGCTTGTGGAAATCGTCAGAAAGAAGGGATTGATTATTCTGATACATTTGCTCATGTGGCAAAGATGAGCACAGTTCGATTGGTTCTGCAAGTTGCAGCTGGGAAAAATTGGGAGTTGCATCAGATGGATGTGCACAATGCGTTTCTTCATGGAGATTTGGAAGAAGAGGTGTTTATGAGAGTACCTCAGGGTTTTGGTAGCTCGAAGAAGGGAATGGTATGTCGATTGCGCAAGTCATTGTATGATTTGAAACAAGCTCCGAGATGCTGGTTCGCGAAACTTTCGACGGCACTGTTGAGCTATGGTTTTACACAAAGTAAGGCAGATTACTCTCTTTTCTCGTTAGTTCGTGGTAAAGTTCACTTGCATGTTCTCGTATATGTGGATGATCTTGTGATAACAGGGAGCTCTCCAGAAGTGATATAGAAGTTCAAAACGTATCTAAGTAATTGCTTTCATATGAAGGATTTGGGAAAATTGAAGTATTTTCTTGGATTGGAAGTTGCGAGAAACGTAGAGGGGATATATTTATCACAGAGGAAGTACGCTCTGGATATTATTGCTGATGTTGGTTTGCTTGGTGGTAGGCCGGTAGAGTTTCCGATGGAGCAGAACCATCAGTTGGGAAGGTCGACGTCAGAGATACTCACTGACCCGGAGAAGTATCGCAAAATCGTTGGAAGGTTGATTTATCTGGCTGCGACAAGACCAGATCTTGCGTATTCTGTTCACATCTTGTCTCAGTTTATGCGTGAGCCAAGAGAGGATCATTGGCGGGCTGCTTTACGAGTCGTTCGTTACTTGAAGGGGTGTCCTGGAATGGGAATTTTGTTGAAAGCGGAATGTAATTTTCATCTTACAGCTTGGTGTGATTCGGATTGGGCGGGATGTCCAATCACGAGGAGATGTTTGAGTGGATGGTTGATACAGTTGGGGAATTCACCTGTGTCGTGGAAGTCAAAGAAGCAAGATGTAGTATCTCTCTCTTCGGCAGAAGCAGAGTACCGAGCTATGGTTGTGGCGGTAAAAGAATTGAAGTGGATCAAGAGTGTATTGACCACGATGGGTATTGCACATTCTGGTCCAATGGATTTGTATTGTGATAGTCAGTCTGCGCTTCATATTGCAGCGAATCCTGTGTTTCATGAGAGGATGAAACATGTGGAGCTTGATTGCCACTTCATTAGAGATGATATCGTAGCTGGAATCATTCAGACACAGCATGTTTCTACTACTCAACAATTGGCGGATGCCTTCACTAAAACATTTGGAGGTCGTCATTTTCAAGATATTTTGTGCAAGTTGGGCATTCAAGATCTCCATGCTCCAACTTGAGGAAGGGTATTATGAGATATAGGCTTATTGGGTATATATGTATTGGGTCTTATATAGTTAGGATTATTTTACCTTTGTATAAATAGAGAATTGTCTCCTTTGTAAAACCCTAATCAGAAATAGACAGAATTTCAGAAAGAGTTCTTCTGATTCTTACAACAACATCAACACAAGTTTTTTAAATCAAGCTCAAACTAATTTCAATCTAAACTCAAATCTTATTTTTATAAAATCAGTTCCATGTCCGCAATTCAAACGCCATAGCTTGAAACGGTCTAACAAACATCAAAACTAAACACACTATCAATGGTGGAAATTCTCAACGTATGAATACCACTTTTACCACATTATTTCAAAAAATTTAAAATTCAAAACCTACTATATGTTTTGAAAGACTTCCTTGTACACCACATTCATGGTTTTCTGGTTTTTGTTGATTATATTAATTTCAATCCAGATCGTGCAAAAACTCATTTTTGGTTTGGTTTTCAGTTAATCTTTCTGAAAATTATACCAAAGAAAAACATAATCAGATATATAAAAATTAATTGTAATAAAGTAACTAAAAATGTTCTCTTAAACCACTGTTAATTGTAATTTTGCAAATAAACATGAGTCGATTCTACATAAGTTATGTTGAGTAATAAAGTAACTTGTTAAACCTTAAATTACATTGTTTCTACTCAAATCAGAAGGTGCAGAGGAGTATCTGATCCTTCTTATGCGTAGTGTTATCTGCAAGATAGTAAATTAAAAAACATAAGGCTTTAGTCGCATTTTAGCAGTAGTTGTATGTTATGGATATCTATTTAATTATACATTAGTTGTTTGATTTCACTTCAGTTAAGTTTAGCCTTTCGAGTTCTTTGATTTTGAGCTTCACATTTTTATTTTAATTTGGGCCATTTAATTCAAAGTGTTTATATGTTATTGTGTTTGTTATAGTTTTTTATTAGGCCAATTTAACTAAAAATGAATTAAAATTTGGTCTATTTGCAAAAATACCCTACAATTTGAAGTCAAAACTAAAAATGCCCCATTCCTCTCCTCATTTTCAGAATCCCACGAATTACACTTTAAGAATCTGGGTATTCACGCAAATGCCATTCCTCAGACTGCTGTTAGAGTCTAACGTTTTTTTTCAAAAGACAAAAAAATATCAGATCTAACTTAATTACGGAAATGTCATTGCCATCAATTCTCAACCTCCACGACAACCACCATCGTTGACGAGTTAATGCATTAACTAACCCATTTTTCGCCATTAAAGCCCAAGAATAGAGCTCGGACTTCCTTTTCGCGAGTTCTCCTCTCCGATTTCCCCTCGATTTTCCGATTCAAACTTACCGAAATCATTTTTATGGCATAAAAACGGCAAAACACGACTAGGCTTGTGGGATTTCAGTGATATTAGACGTTTCTGGGCGCTCGACGAGGGTGAAAAAAAATTCTAAACGGATATAAGTACGAATTTTTGCATATCGTCGATTTTCAGATCTGAGTTGTATACTCATACTGCTTTAAAGGTCTGAAGAAACCCACATGGTCAACGAGAGGGTAGTTTTGCAATTGACTTTTAAATACTCATATTAAAATTGAAGTCTGGTAAATTCCTTTGAAAACAAAAAAATCAAGAAAAATCCTCTAATCGAGACATAGGGTAGTTTTGCAATTGACCGAAAACTTGACTTTTTATTCAGACTTCATATCCAGTATGAAGGAAAAATGAGCGAATTTGACCGGAAGTTGACTGTTTTTTCAGACGGAATCAGAAGTCTGAAAAAAAACCAGGGTACTAGTAGTAATTGACCGAAATTTTTCAAAAGTTGACCAAAATGGGGGAAAAAGTATCAGACTTCTTTGGGAGTCTGAATAGGAGGGAAAAAAATTTCAGTCTTCTATGACAATCTGAAAATGATGAAATCTTTCAGACTGCTAAAGAAGTCTGATATCGAAGATTTTGGTCAACGCAAAAAATACACTAATTTATGTCAGACTTCTATAGCAGTCTGAAGGATTTAGTCAGACTGCCGTGAAAGTCTGGGAACGAAAGTCAAACTTTGGTCAATTGCAAAACTACCCCATAATTTTTTCAGACTGCAGGAGAAGTCTGACAAAAAGTCAAAATTTTGGTCAATTGCAGAAATACATTTTTCTTTTTCTCAGACATCAAATGCAGTCTGACAAAAAAGTCAAAGTCTGGGTTAATTGCAAAAATACCCTTTTTCAAACTGCGATAGAAGTCTGCTTTGATAACTTGTCGTCAGACGGCATCCGCAGTCCACATTCTAATTGCAAAAATACCCTCTTTTTCAGACTGCCATAGAGGTCTGACGTAATGTTTGTCAGACTTCAGTGGCAGTCTGGATTGACAAATTTTTTTAAACCGTTTTTTTTTTGTATATTTGTGATGAATTTCGTTGATTTTAATTTTTTTATATGTGTGTTAGTTGTATATGTTCCTCATGCGTTAGTTTTAGATGCTTATGTTCGGTAATTATTTTTAAATATTTTTTTTAATAATTCTGGCAATGTAGCTAATAGAATCAGATTTCGCGAAGAAGTTTGATATTTCCATTAAGATCGCTAATGTTATTTTTCCATGATTGTTTTTACAGATAATGGTGCATCTACCTGTTAATTTTGGTGAATGGGTTGTGAGAGACCAGATTTGGCATTTTGTGGTGGATACTCTCAAAGGAGGGCGGTTTATCACTTTGGGCGATCGTTCTACATATTGTGAACTTGTTGAGATGGTACAAGATGATTATATGCTGGACAAGAAAACCGAGTTGGTGGAGTTATCATATCCGTTACCGGAACCACTCTTGCAACAGATCGGTCCGGATAGCCCTCCTATTTATGTCACAAATGATAGGCAAGTAAGGAGCATGGTCGAGTTAGCTAGTGCGCATTTAATCCGTCTTTGTGTCTCGAACCGATCCGGTTTGGCATATCAAGATGCGGGGAATCACGATGTAAAAGATGAAGATGAAGATGACGAAGACAAAGACTGGGAAGACGAAGATGTGGGCTCATTATCAGATGATTCTATTTGTGGTGGTGGTGGTGGTGGTGATGATGGTGGTGTTGGTGGTGGTGGTGATGGGCCAGAGCAAGTTTTCAAGAAACACGCTGAGTCTTACTATGATGGTGTAGATTATAGCATGTATGGGAAAGTGGGAGATGAAGATGAAGATGATAAAGAAGATGAAGCTAATAAGACTTACGAGTTGCAGCGTGTGGCCTGGTCGAGGGACATCTTTCTCGGAAAATGTTTTGATAGCAAGCAAGATCTTATATCAGAGGTGCGTTTAACGGCGATAATGAGGAAATACGCATTTACAGTAGATAAGTCTGACAAGAGCCTGTTTGTCGCTAAATGTCTTGTGGAAGGATGCAACTGGAAGCTTCGAGCGGCTGTCAAGAACGAACCAAACAAGTTTTGGGTGATGATATACAATAGAGCCCACACATGTTTAACGCTGGACCGGAAGGCTAAGAAAAAACGTCATACTCCGCGTTATATTGGTTGGTTGTTTCTAGAATGCTTTGGAATAATTGAGAAGATTACACCCAAGCATGTCTTAGTATCAATGAACAAGCAGTATGGGATTAAGATGAGCTACACAACCGCATACAGAGCGTTGTTACATGCTCAAAAGTTGGTGAGAGGATCAGCGGAAGATGGCTATGAGAGACTGCCTGCTTTATTGCATGAAATCGAGCAAACCAACCCGGGAACGCAGACTGCTCTAGAACTAGATGAGGAGAATATATTTAAATATCTATTTCTAGCATTTGGAGCTTCCATAGAGGGATTTAAGTATCTTAGAAGAGTGATTGTGGTAGATGGTACGCATCTTACGGGGCCGTATGGAGGTGTTATGCTAGTGGCGGTCTCACAAGACGCCACTTTTCATAAAATTTCCGTTGGCTTTTGGCATTGTAGACTCTGAGAATGATGCTTCATGGGAGTGGTTTTTCACAAAGCTTAGAGACTGCATTTCAGACCAATATCCTCTGGTCATAGTCTTAGATAGGCACACCTCCATCAAGAATGCTATTGAAAAGGTTCTTCCTTGGGCAAAGCGAGGGATTTGTTATTACCATCTACAAAATAACGTAGTCACAAAGTTCAGGGGAAAACATATTTTGTACTTGGTGAAAAACGCGGCGTACGCATATACGATATACGATTTTAACCGATACATAGCCTCCTTACGAGAGGTAAATCCTGACCTTGCTAGATACTTGAAGGAGGCGGATCCGAGTCTATGGTCACACGTTTATTTCGATGGAGACAGGTATAATCTGAAAATGCATTTTTCTTATCAGACTTCTTGTACAGTCTGATTCGTCTTTATCAGAATTCTATTGCAGTCTGATTTTTATCAGACTTCTGTTGTAGTCTTGTTTTCACTTGCATTAACCGCGTTCACTTTGTTGGAGAAAGGTACAACATAAAGACGAGCAACATTGCCGAAACTATAAACTCCGTAGTCAAGAAGGGAAAAGGATATCCTATCTCTTTCCTTTTGGAGTTCTTACAAGAGAAGCTAGGGACGTGGTTTTGTAAAAGAAGGCTAGATGCATTGAGTCTCACAACAAAATTTAGCCGAGGAGTTGAATATTTGATGGCTATTCGTGAATATTATGCGGACTTCATGACGGCGAAACGCGTTGATGGGTATCGATTCGTTGTTAAGGGAGGACATAGGGATTGTTGATACAAGATATTTCTATCTCTTAGAGTCAATTCTCTAAATGCGATTGAAGCATAAGAGGTATCGAACCTTATTGGGATTTAATATAATCACTAAGAATACAAGATTCAAGAGTAATTCAAGCTAAACGAGTTTGTTGTTAAGTAACCAATTTAGAACTAAACAAAACACTAAGCAAG
>PKML01021454.1:0-13550 GCA_002933935.1 Eutrema yunnanense | reverse complement strand
CCTGTGGCTGTACCGAGCTGGAGTACCGAGCAGGAGCATCGGTACTGTCTCCTGAAGCATTTGGTATCGATCGATACCGAGGGGTATCGATCGATACTTGGTGTTTGGATACCGAGGTCACTCCTCGGTATCACTGCTCCGTGTTAAGGCTTTTTCCCCCGGGATCTTCCTGTGGCAATACCGACCCGTGACACCGAGCAAAGACGTCGGTGTAATCCCTTGGTGCTTCGGTATCGATCGATACCAAGGGGTATCGATCGATACTTGGTGTCTGGCTTTGTCTCCTTTCTTCGGGTGACGGATTCTCCTCGTTTAACACCTGAAAAGGACTCCAAAACATGCAAGACACTCTAGGACCTAGTACGAGAACCCTAAACTCTAAATGAGACTTAAATGCAAGACATGACCGTGATTATGCATGAAATCTACACAAAACTACACATGAAATGCATGATAAAACAATGCAATATATGAGTATATCAATTGTGTGGTCGACTTGCACAACCAAACGTGTGAATGTGGTGTGTGGGATTACGAAAAGATACGTTGCTCACATGCAATATGCGCTGCACCAGAACTTGAGCTACACCCATATACGCTGCCATGCCCATCATACGGTAGGGACTATCTGTTTCAGGCATACGCAATGAACATCCTTCCGAAGAACTGTACTATGAAAGCTCCTGACACCGTACGTGTCCTTCCCCCGCATAATCCTCGTCCTCCTAGAAGACCTCAGAAGTCGAGGTGGCAAACCTGGCTAGAAATTGCCAAGACAAAGGGCAATAAACCACAGAAGATTCCCAAGCAATATACTTGTTCTAATTGCAAACAACCAGGCCACAAAAAACCAAATTGTGTAATCTAAATCACCTTACACTCACCTGTTTTATAGTTATTTTCATCTATCTACTGTATATGTGAAGCTGCTGTCTTTTTTGGTGGAGACAGGTAACCAAACCCGAGAAGGATTAGATCTGGTGGAAGTCTGATGTACTGACGAATGCAATTTAGAAGTCTGATAGAGAAGTCTGAAGAAAGTCTGAGAGGAGTCTGTTGGTTTCTTTCCAGTACGATATTTCGTTTCCAAGTCGTTTTTAAGTTGTCTAAGTCTAAGAACTTGTTGTGTTAATCGTTGGTTGTTGTTGTTGGCTTAAACTTTATTTGTAGTACTTATGTGTTTGCTGCATCTCGTCAAGTCTAAATAAGTCTTAAGAAAATCACACCCTTTCCAAACTGCAATATAAGTCTAATAATAGAAATTCATTACAAAAGATAGAAATAGAAGTCTGACACCAGACTTCTATAGAAGTCTTAAACCAATTACCATAGAAATACCCTACCTATGCCCAACACGCTTTTGACATCACAATTGGTATTGCACAAAAAATTTCCGCAGAAAGTAAGCCAAAAGAAGGATGAGCTTTTGTTACATCTACAAAAGATAAATATATGCAAGAATCCATTGTTCTCGGGAATCCAAAAGTTAAAGAGGAACTCTACTTCACATGTTCGTAGACGTCTAGCAATTCATTCTCGGTGTCGGTACGAGCCTCTTCACCTGTTCGGCAGAGCTTAGTTAATATCTCATACGCAAGCTTCTCTCTGCAAGTCTTCATGTTCTTATCACACATCCACTTCGGAAACGGCATCCCAAGAGAATGGAACTCAATGAACTTTAAACAAAACACCCCACAATCACTTGTCTGGATGTTTTGGGAAAGTTTCGGGCTCCTTACAATCGTGTAGGTGTATCGCTCAAGGGGATAATTCCACCTATCATCTACTGGGGCCAAACAATGCATCACGAAGGGAAAGATCTCACATATAGGTGCCACTGCCGCTCCTACCACCTCATCGGTTTTAGGTCCAATGATGCTGTCCCATATGGTTACGTGCCTATCCGGGATAGAAATCATAATAGCTATCCCATGATTTCCCCCAACGTGCAAGACAGTGTAGATGTAATCAATTTCCAGCCCCCAAGTCTTGTTTGATTTCAGGAATAAGGGTAGTTCACCAGTATGGTAATCCCATACACCAGGTGACAGCCTCCTTGCCGTGGGCATCACATTTTCTCCTTCGCCGCTCTTCACAAAATCTTCATAATGTTTCTTCCACAAATTACCCAGCAGTGTGTCAATGAAGGTCAGCCTCTCGGACCTGAACCATTCCGGGTGTTCGTGTTGTCGAAGCCTCATCAGATCAATCCCAGCATCTATTTGCTGCATTCAATCAACATTGTGCAAAAAATGTCAGACTTAAACAGAAGTCTAAAAAAACTCTAAATGAGAGAACACCAATGTCAGACTGCAAAACAAGTCTGACAAAAGAAATTCTTTCACCAGACTTGAAAAGAATTCTGACACCAGACCTCTAAAGAAGTCTGAAGGAAGTCTAAAAGAAATAACAACAATGTCAAACTGCAAATCAAGTCTGAGAACATAAAATCATTAAACCCGACCAGATTATATACTAACTGTGTCATGCAGCCATTCCTTGGGGGTGCGCATATCGTAGTACCAAGATAGGGATGTGTTTGCCTCCCTCTTCGGATAACCCCTACAGCATATATTACGCATGCTAGACATCGAGCTAATTATTCTAGAATATAGGTAGAGTGTGACGACATACGACAGTTTTTTGACGTGATCATTAAGTGTCTTCACTTCCGTCCTGGTTGCCGGAGCACAAGGATCATATGTCGGTGTGATCTGCACTTGGGTTGAGCTCTTTCTCTCCTTCTTATCATGCTCTTTCTGTTTGAGTTCTTGAGCCTTCGCCTTTACATAAGCTCCAGCAGCTGCCTGCTTAGTGTCTTGTTTCGACATATATCCAACATCGAAGTTTACGCCCGTGGCCGCCTTATCGACGATAAGAACACTCTGTTCGCTGCCCACGACACTACTCTGCATTTACAAAATAAAAAAACCCACCTCCGTCAGACTGCATTAAAAGTCTAAGACAAATAATCTAACACTATCCACGCCACCTACAAACTGCAATATAAATCCAAAACACAATCAGACTTCTAAAGACGTCTGACAGAGATTAAAATAACACCAAAATCAGACCTAAATCTCAGTCTAATACCAGATAAACCATGTTCACATCAAACACAACAACAAAGCGAAATAACTAGTTTTTAGTTGCACATAGGTTCAGGTTTTTACAAACAACTATCACACTTATACTGCATATTAAGCAACTGATTTGTCCTTAAGTCTTCGACTACTTCTCCTTTCTTGAACATTTTTTGGTAGAGGGTTTGGGACACTAACCCCAACATCCACCACAGTCTGAATCTTGGCCTTAGGTTGGGCAGGGTTGTCTTCAGCCAGGGCTTCCTTTGCATCCTCTACCGCTGAAGCTTCTTTTTCAGGTCCTTTTTGGTCTGCAGCTTCAACAACCGCGGCAGGCTTAGGAGGCTTCACAACAATTTTATTGGGTGTAATATTCTTCTGCGGAGCCTTTTTGCGTTTCCCCGCCCCAACCTCACCACCATCTTCACCACCATCGACGCCAGCTCGGCCACCATCTTTACCACCCTTAGACTTCTTATCCCCAGCATCAGACTTCTTATCACCATCATCATCAACCTTACCACCATCATCAGACTTCTTCTCAACACCACCATCAGACTTCTCAGCACCAGATTTCCTCCTCTTTTCTCCCCTTAACAACCTAACTTCCTTCTCAAGTGCATTCATCTTCTCACCCACCTGCTTAAAACCTTCTTTAACAAGACTAAAAAGTGAATTCATCTGAGAACCCACCGACTTGATCAAGTAAACAACCTCACCACCATCATCACCGCCTGATTTTGCTCGCTTCTTATCATCATCAACATCCTCACCATCATCATCAACAACCTTCCTCTTAACACCCTTTCCCTTGGCCTTCTTCAGACCACCCTCAGACTTAACCACCTCGGACTTAATAAGGGGCACCTCTTTCTTGACAATGGCGAACACACCTTCAGACTTCCAGTGTTTAAAACTCTACCTCCAAGGGCGCTCAAACTCACCCAACATTGCTTTCACAGTGTTCACAACTTTATCATCATCCTCACCAGCGTCCCACCAGGGGAACATGTCCTCAAACTCCTTGATAACGAAGTTGGTGACGCGGGTCTGCAAGCACAAGTCAACAAGCAAAATGTATATTAGTATGTAAAAAATAAATAAAATCTACCAGACTGCATATCCCGTATGGTACAAAGTTTCAGACTTCAAAAAAGGTCTGACTTCAATATTTCAGACTGCAAATTCAGTCTGGCAACAACTTTCAGACTGCAAATTAAGTCTGGGAAAAATTCAGACTTCAAAATGAGTCTGATAACTTATCAGACTAAATTTGCAGTCTGACATAGAGCAATTAAAGGTGAATTTTAAGGAAAAATGTCAGTAAAATACCTGCTTGCGCAACTCTAAATCGACTTTCTTCTGATTACTGGATCCTTTGTAAGCCAAGAGCGGTGGGGCTGGGTTATCTTGCAAGTGCATTACATAAAGCGTAGCAATCCCGGGACAGACCCAATATACACATGCGTTCAAGACCTCAGCAAAGCCCTCAACCTGATAGTTTTTGTCATCTTGGAGTTTTTTGTTTGCCTCTTTTTTGACAGAGTCTACCAAGATTTTGAAGGCCAGTCTTCCCCATGGGTATGCTTCTAACGCCTCTGGAGATAGCAGTAGCTTAGTCATGTCAGCCCTTGCGGAAACTGACCAGTGTTGAGCCTCAATGAAGCTCGTGTAGATTGCTAGGTAGCACAACCAAATCCTATCTTGCCGTTCCCAGCCTCGACATCTGTTGCAAGCGTCCAGTAACTGAATATAACTTGGCCCTACCTCGAAATCCAGCCCAAAAAGCTCCCACATTGCTCTCATATCGGCTGTATACTCATCATCCTGGTACTCCAGATTCTCAACATAGTCGCAATTGAGTCCGGTTATCTGTTGAAACTCATGGAGGGAAAACCTCACCGGTTGAAGGCCAAGAAGACACCAAAGCTCATGCTTTTGATCTACCTCTAGTTGCATAGTAAGCATGTAGTGCACCATCCTTGAACACCATACAAAGTTCAGCTCATGCCACTTCACAAAAACCCCAAAGGCTGAGTTGCGAAACTCTTCCCACTCATCATCATCTAGCGCTTCTTGGAGAGCGTCCATGAGATCTCTCTTACCGCTGAAGTAGTGTATGTTTTTGTCTGGTTGAGGCTCATACCCGGTTGTGAACATCCTTGGAGGGAATTCACGTTCTGCAATTATGTCTAAAACATGCATCAACCACAACCATACTCCATTAGCAGTATGAAAACTTAAAGTCAGACGTCATATGCAGTCTGCCTACTCAAATTCAGACTCTATTTGTATTCTGACGAAATATAGTCAGAGTTAACTACGAAGGCTATTCATGAAGTAATCGGACGAATCCCAAAAATCCACAAAACACAATACAACTCAAACCCAAAGATCTAAACATTATTGCTCAATTTGAATATTTTACCCTCTATGGAGACTTGAAGGAGCGGTGACAACGGCGAGGAGAGAGAAACCATATCTGGAAATAAAAAAAGACAAGAGTTCAGCGCTGAGTTCTAGAAATCAGTATCGAGAAGGTGACGGTTTGCGGCGAAGAGAGAAGTAGAAAAATCTTACCGTCGAAGGCACAGTAGACGATGTAAGCGACGAATTCCGGCAGCGACAACGAAGATGTCGGTTCAGTTTCTCCGAGAGAGAATCAGTGTTTTTTTTTGTTATTTGCTTCGGTAACTGTACAAAAACCCTTTTATATTTGTCCTAAGCGGCGGTTAAAAAAACGGTTTTACCACATAAAAATACCGCTTTCGCAATCTGATGTCAGAATTCTTAACGCAGTCTGATATCATACTCTTTTAGCAATCTGATAGTGATGAGATAATTGAGCGAGAAGTCTGGAAATTTTGGGCGGCAAAATTCCCGCTTTTTTCTGCGGTTTTTTCTAATATTTTAAATTGCCGCTTAGAAGTATTTTTCAAATACTTCTACATTCAGACTCGTTTTGCAGTCTGAAATGGTGATATTTTCAGGACCAGACTTGTGAAAGTAATCAAAAGTTTAAGTTTTTCAGACTTCGAAAGAAGTCTAATAAATTCATACTTCATAAACAGTCTGACATAGTAAAGAAGGACAAATATAAATTAAACCGACTTCATAATCAAATATCTCGTTCCATGGAAAAAATAGAAATTTTGGTTACAAATTGTCACATATTACAAGAAACCAAAACAGATAAACATGATCAGGACGATAATAATAGCACCAGCGAACGTCAGACTCTTCAACTCGACGCCACGCATTATCTGGCCACATGGCTTCTCCGTCAACCGCTCCTTCAATTAAGCTATCTCTGCCTTCGTTACCTTGACGTCATCGATCAACGTGGACAAATACTTGTCGCTTTGAGCATTAGAAACAAACATGCCATCAATTAGTTGACCATGTTGGTCAACATACAGCTTTACATCGTTAAACTCCTCAGTCATAGCCTCATCCCACCACTTCATTATATGGTAACCACCATCCTACACAACCACATTTATACAATCATAGTTACGACATCCGAAGAATCTTCTTCCCGTATTATCGGCAGTAGTGGATGTTCGCATGATGGGATCCAGACCGCAGAAGTATTTCTTGGGGAATCCGTAGGATTATCCGGATCGACGTCGACCAGTTGAACATGAACTACTCGACGTTCGAAGGTGACTGAATCGCCCCATCCTGTGTACCAGAAAACAATCGCAAAAATTAAAACAAGTCTAAAGCCAGGCTTCTAATAAAGTCTAATTTAAAATCAAGTCGAAATTCAGACTTCTAAAAGAGTCTAATTCGGAAAAGTCTAATTTCTGACTTCTTCTCAAGTCTAATTCGTACAAACTCAAATTTCAGACTTATAACAGAGTCTAATTAAATGAAAGTATAATTTCAGACTTCTAATCGAGTCTAATTCAGATCAGGTCAAGTATCAGACTTCGTATCGAGTCTAATTCACTTTCAAACTTCTAATATAGTAATTTTCAAGTTTTTTTGGACTGAATACAACCAAGCATCAAAATATATACCAGACCTAGAACTTTTGTTTGACATAGAAAAATGGACTTCTATCTTGTAGTTCTAAAACGGAAATAATTAAAAACCCATCTGTTTGTTTAGATCTAGGCAAAGAACATGGGAAAATGGTCTTATTTCGTATAGATCTAAAAAATTTGCAGAAAAAGTAGAGTAGAAGGCGAAAAACTTGTTTCTAGGAAGCTTAACTCAGTTGCAAAGACGAAGTTGACGACGGCGAGGGCGGTGGCGGTGGCGATTCGACCTACAAAAAATGGAGTTGTGATGAAAAGATGAAGAGAGATAGATGGAGGGACTGGTAAGGTGACACAAAAAAGGAGAGGTAATTACCAGACTGAAGAAGCTGACGACGGCGGTGGCGGTGGCGACGAGGGTTTCCGGAGAGATGTTTGAGAGAGTTTAGAGAGAGAGAGATTCTTCCTGTTTTAGAGAGAGATAGTCGATAATGACTTTTACAGATTAGGGTTGGTAACTTTAGTTTATATATGGGGTAAAATCACAAGTAGTGTAACTTATTTCAGGTTAATTCACAGGTTTCCATCAAGAAGTCTGATAAACCGTGAACATGATCAGACTGAAATGGCAGTCTGATAAACCCTAAACTTGATAATTACTACTTAAATACTATCATATTATATAGAAAACTTATAACAAACATCAAACTCGTTTAACTTAGTCACAAACTAACCAGTGTATGTAAAAAAACATTATGAATTAAAAAATTTAGAAACTCTCAATCTAACCCTACAGATAAGAACAAGATATCCAACTTCATATGTCGAACATAGACAAAACTCTTGTTTTCTTTGTTTTTTGCACAATGCAATATATAACTCGATATTCACACTCTTTTATAGTTAATTACACTCCAATGGCAAACTTTGAACCCTAATCCAACAAATATTGAGCCCGTAAACCGTAAACTCTTACCTACATGGTGTTTAGATCCAAATTTATCTCATACTCACTCATTTTGACTAACTTTTATGTAATTTAAATTTATATACATCTACAATAATTATGCTTAATTTATGTATCAAAAATTTGTATGAAATTTATTTTAATTTAAATATTTATATTAAATACAATTCAGACTTCTCGGAGAAGTCTGAGAAACCGCAAACTTGTGTTTAGATCCAAATTCATCTCCAATGATTCAATTTGATTAAATTTGATGTACTTTTAATTTATATACAACAACAATGAGTATGAGTAATTTATGTAGTAAAAATTTCTAAAAACTAAATTTTTAATATTTTTTAAATTTAAATTTTCAAATTAAATACGTTTCAGAGCTCTCTGAGAAGTTTGAGAATCCCTGATTCTCTGAGAAGTCTGAGAAGTCTGAGAAACCACGACAACCACCATCGTCGATGAGTTAATGCAGTAAGTAACCCATTTTTCCGCCATTAAAGCTCAAGAATAGAGCTCGTAAACACTTTTCGCGACTTCTCTCTCTAATTTCTCCCATTTTCCCACTGATTTTCCGATTCAAACGTACCGAAATCGGAAATTATGGCATAAAAACGGCAAAACACGACTCGGAAATTATGAATCTAACCCTAAAGTTATATGTAAATGTTTCCATTACAAAGCATGTTTTGAGGTTTACAACCTACTTTGGCTTACATGTTTTTAATTTGATTCAATTTAACGAAATTTAATTTTAATACTTCGAAATCGTCTATATTTAATTTATGTATAAGAAATTTTTAACAAAATAATTTTTTACAATTTTTAAATTTAAATTTACTAATTAAATCTGTATCAGACTTTTTCGAGAAGTCTGATATTTATTGAGGTATAGGAATAATTATCTAACCTTGTTTAATTTGATTCAATTTTATGAAATATTAATTTCTATACATCAAAATCGTCTATATTTAATTACTGTAGAAAAAAGTTTTAACAAATTTTTTTTTTAATTTTTAAATTTAAATTTACTATTTTAATCTGTATTAGACTTCTCGAATACGTCTGAGAGAAGTCTGGTAAGAAAAATCAAGCAGACTTCTATTAGAGTCTAAATGTCAGACCTCTATAGAAGTCTGACATGTCGCGAAGGTTAAAATGGTAATAGCGGTTTCACGTTTTTTGTTTGGTCATAAGAGAGTAACTGTAATTTTCCACCCCGAAAGTATAGTACAACATTTGATTGAAAAGACAGTGTATTTTTACCATAAAAACGAAATTTTGGGGTAAAAGCAGCAATTTGCCCTTAAAATTTTGGATCAATTGGAAACTATTTTTTAATAACAAATTTTTCAAAATAACAAATTTTGGGCTTTCCAATTTAGTTGCAGTGTACTTTGGTGAAGTTTTCAAAATATAAATTTATACGAACTTAGTTTGATAAAAGATTCAAAAATTCATAAGATATTTTATCTGCTCCAACCAAGATCACCAATATTTTTAATTAATCTAATTTCTCCCAAAGATCGAATTAAACAGAATCATAGAAAGTTTTGTTCAAATAATACAAAAATAAATGGATTTTTAAAGTACCATATTTTGCTGGCTTTTATATAGATAGAGATTTAAATCGCTAATACCAATTGAAGATTTTCACCATTGAGTTTTTTTTTTTTGCATACAACCCTTAACTATTTTGACAAATATTTGCTAATAAGATTTGTGTCGGTTCATCTCGAAGACATGGTTTTGCTCTGCTATGACAAAAATGGTTAGGTAATCATATATAATATAAGCGAAGTGAGTTTTACCTTTCGAGCTCTCTCATTGATTCTGGGGGTGGTTAATTATCCTCGTGTCCCTCACTAAAATGTCGAACTACCCTTTTAATTGGTTCAAATTAAGTTTAATTAAATTATCGATTCTGCTTCCGGTTTATATAACCCCATATATATATATATATACATATATATTAAAATATCCGATTGAGAAATATATACTAAAATAAATCGTATAAAAAAGTATATTAATCGTAATATGCCGATTATTTTTTTTTGCCGATCTTCGTATATAATATTTGTGCTTATCTTAATTGGAAACAATTTATGAAAACCTTCGCCTGTGTTTGCTCTATAAATATCAAGTCCTATAACCCTTTTCCCCATGTTTCGTAGACGTTTTTTTTTAGGTTTAGTGTTGTTTCATTTTGGTTTTGAATGTTATTTATTTATTTTTTTCTCGCAAAATTTTGAGGTGTTTATATGTATGTTAATTTTCAGTTGTTGAGGTAAGTGATTGTTTGTTTTTGTTGTTTTATTTTCATGGTTCAGTGGCTCACCGGTGCATCTGAGCACGTGATATATCATGATTTTTACCCTGTTTAGACCATGATATAAGTCCTTTTTATAGAGTCTTTCTAGTGTTTTGTAGTGTTTTAGAGTCTTTTACAGGTCATAGCACGTTTGGAGGATTATTGGATTTCTGGAGCAGCTTGGAGCAGAGCTAAAGATCGTGTTGCTGAGTACCTGTTTTCACGGCCAGTATCGATCGATACCCCCTGGTATCGATCGATACCCATCGCAGCAAGAAACGACCCGCGAGTTTTCCAAGACTTGAAGAATTGCAAAAGTGCCCAGAAGCCTTTAATAATTACAAGAAGACCCAGAACGTGTTTTAGGTTATAAATAGGAGTTTTCAGCCACTTGTTTAGACTAAGCTTTATTTTCATTACTTTGGTTTGAGACAAGTCTGATTTCCCTTCGTCCGAGATCAGATCTTTAAACCTTCTTTGATTATTTATTTGATGATTTATTCAGTTATGTCTTTTGATTCAATTGCCATGTCTGAGTAATTCCACTTAGGTTTGGGGTTTTCTCACAAAGGATTTCTTTGAATGCTAGGTTAATTATCTGTTTAGGATTCACTATCTGAATTAGTTCTTCACCATAGGTTGTTCTCAAAGCTAATTCTAGGTTGACGAATCTGGAACTTAGATCTTAGGATAATTGATTAGGCACGACTGTGCGATTAATTACCTGATAGAACCTAGGTGAGCAAATTGATTATTCGCAAAGAAATTTGGTTTAATTGATTTGTGAACATATCAAACTTATTATTAAAGCTGATTTAGACTTTAGGATTCGCAAAGAAATTTGGAATTCCTAGGATTTAGATTTAGATAGTTTTCGCAACAACAGTTGGTTAATTATACTTTAGTGATTTGAGTTCAAGAACTGCGCTAAATCTGAATCATGTTAGTTAGTTTATCTGCATTCATTGATTTCCTGAGAAAAACCCTGGGCCTATATTTTCCTGATTGAATACAACTCTCTTTAATTTCTGCATTGCTTTTAATTACATTCATCTGGCTTAGCTTAATTCTATTCTATATAATCTATTGTGCGTTTCTGTGAGTCTTCTGTGGTTCGACCCCTAGCTATACTATTACAACTGCTTTAGTACTTTAGGGTATTAAATTGAGCATATCAATTTTGGCGCCGTTGCCGGGGACTCAATTCGCCATTAGATTTTAGTTTAGAATTTCGACTAAGTTCGTCGGTATCGATCGATACTCACTAGTATCGGTCGATACTCCGGCGATTTCTTTGTTGATATCGAACGACACCACTTTATATCGATCGATACTCAACGTATTTTTCTGGTTACTTACGTGCTTTGCCTAGTGTTTTCTTTGCAGGTGTGTGCCTGTTCGTGAAACCATGAGCAACAAGAGCACTCAGCTAGTTGGACTGTCACTGGAACAGCTAGCACTTGTGGAACGCACAAACAGAAAGACCAAGCAAACATCAGGGATGAACAACCCAGTGGTTTTAAGAGCTGATGAAGCTGGGATTCTGAGAGACCAAGAGGGTCATGTGTGTAATGAGAGAGGGCAGCGACTTGATGAGGCTGGAAACGTCGTTGTCCCAGCTCCTGTCATTGAAATTGGCGCGCCAGCTGGGCGCGCCAACGTTGGGAATGCTGTGGTTAATCGTGGAAGAACGATTGGTGAGTACAACAGGCCAGAGCAGTTTTTCGCCAATCGGTCAGCGATTCGTCCTCCTGCGTATGAGAGGAATGACTTCGAGCTGAAACCTGCTTACTACACTCTAGTAGGACAGCATCTCTTCCATGGTCTTCCTCATGAACATCCAATGGACCATGTAGAGAAGTTCGAGGACTTGGTCACTAGCATCAAGAGCAATGGAGTGTCCTACGACTATCTCTTCTGCAAGCTTTTCCCCTACTCTCTGGGTAGAGAAGCTACTTACTGGCTGAGGCAGCTACCTCCTGGATCGCTAACTAATTGGGAGGACACCAAGAGAGCCTTCCTGATTAACTTCTATGATGATGGAAGATCTGAGGAATAAGATCTCCACTTTTTCTCAAGGACCTACTGAGGCGTTCAAGGCTGCTTGGACAAGATTCAGATCGTACTAGAGAGATTGTCCACACCATGGATACTCTGATGTGCAGCTGCTGGGTATCTTCTTTAGAGGAGTAGATTGGAGATATCAGATGGGTCTGGACGCTTCCAGCAATGGTAATTTCAACACCAGATATCCTGAGGATGCTATTGTGTTGATTGAGAACTTTGCCTCCAGTAGTAGCACCAAGAGCGCAGATTTCGAGTGCAAGAGGCTGGCTGGTAATCAGGATGGGTCGCAGATCGCTGAAGTTAAGGCTCAGCTGGATTCAATGCACAGTCTTCTGCTGGGAAAGACAACGAAAGCCGTTCATTTTTCTGAAGATGTTGAGGTATTCAATGAGAATGAAGCAGAAGATGTCAACTACATTGGCGGTTCTGGTTTTCAGGGACAGAGGAACCAATTCAACAACAATCGGAGCTTCAACAACAACTTCCAGCAAGGAGGATTCAACCAGAAGCCAGCCCAAAATAGCGGTTACACTAGGAACTACGGGAGTTCTTCTTACGAACCTGTACCTGCTAAAACATCAGAGAACAAGATTGAGGCCATGTTTGAAACACTCGTTCAAGGACAGCAGCAGATCACAGTGACCTTCAATGGTAAGGTGGACGCCATGTACAAAGATCTGAGTGGAAGGATCGATGCTATTGGTATTGGTCAGAAGAATCTGGAAACTCAGGTGGCTCAAACCGCATCAGCTGTGCAGAGGCAGGAAGGTTTTCTTCCAGGAAGAACTGAAAATCCAAGAGCACACATCAATGCCATCATCTCGAGTGCAGGAAATTTCGATGAGGAACCTGAAATCGCCAGGGCATCGATCGATACCCAGGATGCCTTATCCTATAGTTCCTAAGCTGACAAGAGAGGAATGGGAGATTGCTAGCACTACAAGAAAACACAGTTTTTGAGACCACCAAAAGAGTCCCAAAATGGTCGTAAATGACTCATTTGCGACCATTTTGGGACAAAAAAAAGTTGTCGCAAATATTTGGTCGCTAAATAAAGTAGTCGCAAAACGGTCGCAAATTTGTGACTGATATGTGACTATAATATTAATCATAATTTAGAGACTGATTTGCGACTACTTGTAAAA
>PKML01021303.1:25968-47152 GCA_002933935.1 Eutrema yunnanense | reverse complement strand
TAAAGTATCGCCATCCAATCCCAAGGTTAGACGATATGTTAGATGAACTTTATGGGTATAGTGTGTTTACAAAGATTGATTTGAAAAGTGGTTATCACCAAATCCGAATGAAGGAAAGCGATGAGTGGAAACCGCTTTCAAAACTAAACACGGCTTGTATGAATGGCTTGTTATGCCGTTTGGTCTAACCAATGCACCTAGCACGTTTATGCGTTTGATGAACCACGTTCTTAGGTCTTATATAGGCGTCTTTGTGGTTGTGTACTTCGACGATATCTTGATTTATAGTAAGAACCTAGACGACCATGTGGAATATTGCGATTGGTGTTAGACGTGCTTAGGAAGGAACGTTTATTTGGTAATTTACAGAAATGCTCTTTTTGTTTAGATAACGTTGTCTTTTTAGGTTTTGTGGTAAGTTCTCAGGGCATACATGTTGACGAGAACAAGATCAAGGCCATCCGAGATTGGCCGAGCCCTTTGACCGTTGGCGAGGTCCGAAGTTTTCATGGCCTAGCCGGATTTTATCGACGATTCGTTCGTGACTTCAGTACCATTGCCGCACCACTAACCGAAGTTATTAAGAAAGATGTGGGCTTTCGTTGGGAGCAAGCGCAAGAGGATGCCTTCCAACTTCTGAAACATAAACTCACTCACGCCCCTCTTCTTGTTTTACTTGATTTTATGAAAGCTTTTGAAATAGAATGTGACGCTTCTGGTATTGGTATAGGTGTTGTGTTTATGCAAGAGAAGAAACCGATAGCTTTCTTCAGTGAGAAACTTGGTGGAGCAACGCTTAACTATCCAACATACGACAAGGAACTTTACGCCTTAGTTTTTGCGCTCCAAACTTGGCAGCATTACCTTTGGCCGAAAGAGTTCATCATTCATACGGATCATCAATCACTCAAACACTTGAAGAGCCAACAAAAGTTGAACAAAAGGCATGCACGTTGGGTGGAATTTATCGAGACGTTTCCAGACGTAATACAATACAAACAAGGTAAAAAAAACGTGGTCGCCGATGCTTTGTCTCGAAGGTATCACCTTCCCTCACCGAAGACTTCTCATCCCGGCCTCCCATCCCGGACCAAAGCCGCCCGGTGCTACATCTCTCGTCCAAATTGTCTCAAAGATATGGCTAGACGGGGACTTTACATTCCAATTCCGCTTCAACTGCCTTCATAGAAGTTGTAGAGGAGTGAATCCGATTTACACAGGAGTTTAAATCGGGTTATTTGGACGTATGGATAGGGAGATAAGACAGATTTACTGAAGGTATGTCCGTCTGGCCGAGAGAAGATGATACCGTTCAAAGAACCGGCAAACCAAAGGCCTTGAGATATGAATCAACTCAAACAGTCTTCGTAAGAGTTGTAGAGGGACGAGTTAGCTGTCTACAGGAGTTTGATTCAGGTCATTCGGATGTCAAATACATGAGTTATGACCGATTCACTGAAGACGTATCAAAGACTTAACCGGATCAAAACCCGGTTTGTTCCGGGTTGACTCGGTCTGACCCAAACTCATTTAAATATTGAAAACCCTAATTTTTTAGATCTAAGATTTCTTTTCCTAGAGTTGGGTTTTCTCTCAAACTCTTCTTATGATGATTTTGGATGGATCTTCATCATTAATGCCATTCTAGTGAAGGATTCTTCAACCTATCTTTATATTATGTTTATTTAATCTTTGTTCTTTATCTTTATGTCTCTTTTTCTCTTGTGTTATTCTTTGTTCTTCATGTTTAGGCTTAAGACCCTTTTTTGTTCGATTTTAGATATAGCTTGATTTTGATGATTTGGTAATTGATTCTTGATGCTTATGTTCTTAATCCTTGCTTTCCTTTCTTGTTTAGTGTTCCTAATGCTATATCTAGCTTGAGAAAGTAGATCTAGATCATAACGCATTTCCTGCACACAAAGTGTTTGATGAAATGCCTTGATAAACTATTAAAGGGATTTATGCTCCTAGCCTAAAAGATTAGTTGTCTAGGGTGTATTTTGGTTGATCTTGTTTATATTCTTAATGCTTGCTAATCTTTGATCCACAAATGAGAGTTTGCTAATGGATTGAGTGATTAGTATAGTGATTAGTTGCTTAAAAGAGAATTAGTCAAGATTAGTGATCTTAACCTAAGGATTAGCATTGATTGTGTGTATTAGCATCATTAGTTAATTATCTTGACGATGATTTGGTTTATCTTTGTTAAATCTTTCACTTAGGTTGGTTCTTAATGCTAGATTTGATAAGATAAACCAAAGTTTAGAACTGCACCTAGATTAGGTAGTTCTAGTAGGCGTGACAAACCAATATAGAGCTACACCCTAGGATTTATGGTCTCATCCCATGCATTATGGATAGATTCGAGTAAACGGTGTTAGTGCAAGATTATATTTATCAATTCGAGTCTTGAACTTAGGCATTTCACTCCTAACCTGAGTTTAAATGAATTGCTTGAACCGAACCTTTTGTGAGCTTTTCACATCCTTGCCAATGAGAGTTGCTGTTGATATATCATGGTTTTTACCCCTTTTAGGCCATGATATAAGTCCGTTTTATAGAGTCTTTCTAGTATTTTGGAGTCTTTTAGAGTCTTTTACAGGTTTTAGCACGTTTGGAACATAATTGGAGATATTGGAGCTTTCTGGAGCATTCTGGAGCAAAGAAGAAGTTCGTGTTGCTGTGTACCCGATTTAAAGCACCAGTATCGATCGATACCCATCGCACCAGACACGACCCGCAACTTTTCCAAGAGTTGAAGAATTGCAGAATTGCCCCAGAAGACTTTATTATTTACAAGAAGCCCCAAAACGTGATTTAGGTTACTTAATAGGATTTTACAGCCACTTTGTTGGCTACGCTTTATTTTACTTTGGTTTGTGAGAGAGCTTTTGAAGGGAGACAAGTCTGAAACTCTGTTCGTCCGAGAGAAGATTTTGAACCCTCTTATTAATCTTTCTGATTTATTTGATGATTTATTCAAACATGTTTATTGCTTCAATTTCCATGTCTGAGTAGATCCACTTTAGATTTAGGGTTTTCTCACAAGGATTTCTTTGAATGTTAGGTTGATTATTTGTTAGGGTTCATAATCTGAATTAGTTCTTCGCCTTAGGTTGTTCTCAAGGCTAATTCTAGATTGATCACCTACAACTTAGATCTTAGGTTAATCGATTAGGCACGACAGTGCAATTGAGTAATCTGATAGAATTTAAGGTGAGCAAATTGATTATTCGCAAAAAGATTTGGTTTAATTGATTTGTGAACATATCAAACCTGAACTTTAAAGCTGATTTATTCTTAGGAATTTGCAAAGAGATTTGGGATTCTGAAGTTTAGATTTAGATAATTCTCGCAACGACAGTTGGTCAATTATACTTTTGTGATTTGAGTTTAAGAACCGTGCATAACCTGAACCCTGATTAGTTAGTTTAGTCTGCATTCATTGATTTCCTCAGAAATACCCTAGGCCTATATTCTCTCCATTGAATTTACAACTCGTTTACTGCTTATTGTTTTTGTTTCATCTGATTTGCTTAGCTTGATTCTATACTATATAATCTATTGTGTGATTTCTATGAGTCCTTGTGTTCGACCCCTGATATATTGCATCAACTGCTTTAGTATTTTTTAAGATATTAATTTGAGCATATCAAATTTGGCGCCGTTGCAGGGGACTCAATTTCACCATTAGATTTTAGCTGTCGAGTTTCGACTAAGTTCATCGGTATCGATCGATACTACCTAGAATCGGTTGATACTCGTCGTTTTCTTTTGTTGATATCGATCGATACTACCTAGAATCGGTTGATACTCGTCGTTTTCTTTTGTTGATATCGATCGACACCATTTGGTATCGGTCGATACTCATCACATTTTTTGTTACTTACGTTCTTGACTTTTGTGTTTCAGGTGCATGCCTAATCGTGAAACCAGAGGGAACAAGAGCACTCCGATGATGCGGTATCCGAAGAGCTCAGGAACAAGATCTCTCAATTTGCTCAGGGTCCGACAGAGGCATTCAAAGCTGCTTGGATTCGTTTCAAGTCTTATCAGAGAGATTGTTCGCACCATGGGTTCACTCAGGTTCAGCTGCTGGGTACTTTCTACAAAGGGGTTGATTGGAGGTACGAGATGGGTATGGATGCTGCGAGTAATGGGAACTTCAATACCAGGTATCCAGATGATGCGGTTGTGCTAATTGAGAACTTGGCGTCTAGTAATAGCACCAAGAATGTTGATTTCGAGCGGAAGAAGCAAGCTGTAGGAGTTGATGGATCGTAGATTGCTGAGGTTCAGGCCAAGCTGGATTTCCTGATTGGGAAGTCGAAGAAAGCTGTACATTTTGCTGATGAAGTCGTGAATGTGGAAGAAGAAGAAGTGGAGGATGTTAACTACGTTGGTGATTCTGGTTTTCAGGGTCAGCGATTTGGGTACAACAACAACCAAAACTTCAACAACAACAATCAGCAAGGTGGGTACAAGTTTTGAGGGGAACCAATCTGGTTTTGGAACAAAACAATTTACTCAGAAACCACTCCAGAGCGGCGATTTCACTCGCAATTATGGGAACTCTTCGTACCAACCAATCTCTCCAAAGTCGACAGATAATAAGATGGAATCCATGCTTGAACAACTTTTTCAGGGACAACAGAAGTTGCAAGTGGATTTCAATGGGAAGTTTGACTCTCTGTACATTGATCTGAATGGGAAAATTGAAGCTATCAATCAGACCCAGAGAAAGCTGGAAACTCAGGTCGCTCAGACAACATCAGCTGTGAAAAGGCAGGAGGGTTTTCTTCCACGAAAAACTGAGAATCCAAGGGCACACATCAATGCCATCACCTTGAGGAGTGGAAAAGAGGTGATTTCAGGAGTGAAAAACAACCCAATTGCAGAGAATCTCGTCGATCTTGCTGAAGAAGATGATTGGGATTCTGAAAATCCCCAGGTATCGATCGATACCAGCCAGTGTCGATCGATACCCGTCGCGACACCTAGACGAGAGGATCCAAAAACCCGTGTATCGATCGATACTCCTCTAGTGTCGATCGATGCTGAGACGCAGGTTGTGAAGAAGCCCGAGATTGTCAAGGAGAAGGTGTATATACCCAAGATACCTTATCCTATGCCTCCTAAGTTGAAAAAGAAGGAATGGGAGTATGCCAGATGCAAAGCTATGTTGGATAAGTTGGTTATGGAGCTCCCTTTTGTCGATGCTATTAAGACTTCTCCAGCTTTCTGAAAATATGTGAAGAAGATGGTGTCTAGCAATGTGAACCTTGAGGAAGGTGTCATGATGATTACAGCTGAGTGCAGTGCGATTCTACTCAACAAAATTCCCAAGAACCTATTAGACCCATGGAGTTTTGTTTTTGATTGCACTATCTTCACCGAGAGATTCGAGCGTACTCTCTGCGATATTGGGTCGAGTGTGAACCTCATGCCACACTCAGTTGCCAAGCGAAATGGGATGACAGATTTCCAGTCTACAAGGATTTCGCTGGTACTTGATGATCGCTCAGTACGACTTCTAGAGGAACTACTTGAAGATGTCCCAATCAAGATTGGGAATTGCTTGATCCCAACAGATTTCATCGTTCTGAAGTACGATGCTTAGCCTAAGAATCCTCTTATCCTGGGCAGACCATTCCTTGCAACTGCTGGAGCCTTGATTGACTGCAGGAATGGACAAACAGTTCTCAACATCGGTGACTTGGTGATGTCCTTTAACATGGAAAAGATGATGAAGAGGCCAACCATCGATGGGAAGACGTTCTATGTAGACACCTTCAGTGACATCGCTGAGGAGTACTTCCTAGAGATGCACCCTGAGGATCCACTTGAGAGAGCATTAGTCTATTCGACCACTTCAGAGGTTCATTCGTGTGATGAAACTGCTGGATTCTCGAATATGCTCGATTCAGCATCACCAATATCGCTTGATACCCTTTTAGTATCGGTCGATACCCTTCGGCCAGAAGGAGAGTTGGTCGACAGTTATAATCAAGTTGCTGGGCTTGGAGATTGGAGTCCAGAGAATGCTCCTAAGGTGGAATTAAAGCCACTTCCCGCAAATCTGAGGTATAGCTTTCTTGGTCGTAATTCCACATACCTGTAATCGTTAATGCTTCCTTGAACAACACTGAGAATGCCTTACTGCTGAGTAAGCTACGCAAGTATCGCAAAGCTCTTGGCTATTATCTTGATGACATTTCAGGTATAGCACCAGACTTATGCATGCATCGAATTCACCTGGAGGATGAGCCTAAGTCTTCGATTGAGTGTCAGAGGAGACTGAATCCAAACCTGAAGGAAGTGGTCAGGAAGGAAGTGATAAAGTTGTTGGAAGCAGGGATTATCTATGCCATCTCAGATAGTTCTTTGGTTAGTCCGGTTCACGTTGTGCCTAATAAAGGAGGTATAACTGTGGTGAAGAACGAGAATGATGAGCTGATCCCTACAAGGACAATCACTGGTCACAGGATGTGTATTGACTACAGGAAGCTGAATGCGGCTACAAGGAAGGATCACTTCCCGTTGCCATTCATTGACCAGATGCTGGAGAGGTTAGCGAGTCACCCATACTACTGTTTTCTCGATGGGTACTCAGGTTTTTTCCAGATTCCTATACATCCAGCGGACCAGGGAAAGACGACTTTTACATGTCCCTATGGCACATTCGCCTACAGAAGAATTCCATTTGGATTATGTAACGCTCCAGCGACCTTTCAGCGATGCATGATGTCGATTTTCATATATATGACTGAGAAGTTTATGCAGGTGTTCATGGATGACTTTTCAGTATATGGGTCGTCATTCAAGGATTGTCTGGATAACTTGTGCAAGGTACTCCAAAGATGCGAGGAGAAGCACTTGGTTCTTAATTGGGAAAAGTGCCACTTCATGGTATAAGATGACATTTTTCTTGGGCACAAGGTTTCTAAGGCAGGGATCGAAGTTGACAAGGCTAAGATTCGGGTCATGACAAGCCTGCAACCTTCACGATCTATATCTGAGATTCGAAGCTTCCTTGGTCATGTTGGGTTTTACAGGAGGTTCATCAAAGATTTCACTAAGCTCGCACGCCCACTCACAACCATGTTATGTAAGGAAGTTAAATTTGACTTCACATCTGATTGCCTTGCAGCCTTCGAGGAGATTAAGAAGGCATTGGTGAGTGCTCATATTGTCCAACCTCCTGATTGGAGTTCACCTTTTGAAGTTATGTGCGATGCGAGCGATTTTGCTGTTGGAGCAGTGTTGGGTCAGAGAAAAGACAAGAAGCTCCATGCTATTTATTATGCCAGCAGAACGTTGGACGATGCTCAGCAAAATTACAGCACCACTGAGACTGAGTTACTTGCAGTCGTTTTCTCTTTTGAAAAATTTCGGTCCTACTTGATTGGGAGCAAGGTTATTGTTCACACAGACCATGCTGCTCTCAAAAACTTGCTGAAGAACAAGGACCTCAAGCCTCGTCTATGCCGATGGGTTCTTTTGCTCCAAGGGTTCGACATCGAGATCAAGGACAAGAGAGGAGTTGAGAATGGCGTTGCTGACCACTTATCGCGATTAAAGGTCGATGAAGTCGTACTTATTGATGATTTCCTGCCAGAGGAAGGTATTTACTTCATTGAAGCTCAGCTTCAAGACGTTTGTCCCAAAAATCTGCAATTTTCACGAGTGCAGACTTTCGGTATCGATCGATACTCACCTAGCATCGATCGATACCCGTCGCGATTTGGACCTGTTTTGCATGTAGAGCACTTCGACTCTTATGATGTCTATTGAGCTGCTGTCTCTAGTCCTGCACGACCATGGTACGCTGACATTGCCAACTACCTTACTGTAGAGACTGAGCCAAAGTATCCCACAGCGTATGCGAGGAAGAAGTTTATGCGCGAGATGAGGAGGTTCTTCTGGGATGAGCCGTACCTATACAAGCACTACTCAGATGGTATCTACAGAAGATGCGTTGCATAGTCCGAGGTGCCAACGATTCTTTTTCATTGCCATGGGTCTGAGTATGTTGGTCACTTTGCTACTTTCAAGATAGTGTCCAAAGTCCTTCAAGCAGGCTTCTGGTGGCCTACTATGTTCAGAGACGTGCATGCATATCTCTCACAATGTTATGTCTGTCAGAGGAGAGGGAAGATCAGCAAGAGACATGAGATGCCACATAATTTTATCCTTGAGGTTAAAGTTTTTGATTGCTGGGGCATCGATTTTATGGGCCCATTTCCCTCGTCACACGAGAACAGATACATCCTTGTGGCTGTGGACTATGTGTCCAAATGGGTGGAAGCGATTGCTAGCAGGACCAATGATTCTTCGGTGGTCGTTAAGCTGCTTAAGACTATCATTTTCCCTCGATTTGGAATTCCTCGAATTGTGATCAGTGATGGTGGTTCTCACTTTATCAACAAGATTTTTGAGATGTTGCTGAAGAAGTATGGTGTAAATCATCGCGTGGCTACTCCATATCACCCTCAGACCAGTGGGCAAGTCGAGGTCTCCAACAGGCAAATCAAGGAAATTTTGGAGAAGACAGTGGGTGCTTCTAGGAAGGATTGGTCTAAGAAGCTGGATGACGCACTATGTGCTTATAGGACTGCTTTCAAGACACCGCTGGGCACTACACCATTTCACTTGCTGTATGGGAAAGCATGTCACCTTCCAATGGAGATCGAACACAAGGCAGTATGGGCGACGAAGTTGCTGAACTTTGACATCAAGCCTGCAGTATAGAGGAGATTGATTCAGCTGAACGAGTTGAATGAGATTAGGCACCACACCTACAAGAACTCGAAGCTGTACAAGGAGAGAACTAAGGCCTATCAGGATAAAAAGATCATCTCCATACATTTCGAGCCGAACGACCAGGTACTTCTGTATAACTCTCGTTTGCAATTGTTTCCTGGTAAACTGCATTCTCGTTGGTCAGGTCACTTCACAATCAAGGAGGTCAGACCACATGGTGCTGTCATGCTGATTAGTCCTACAGGCGATGAATTTACTGTCAATGGACAAAGGGTGAAACACTATTTGGCGAAAGCCGAGATTCCAACAGGGCAGATAATGCCTTTGGATGATGCACCCACAGCCTGAATGGCGTTACAATCAAGCTAATGACGTTAAACGAGCGCTTGGTGGGAGGCAACCCACCGGTGAGTCTGTTTTTAAGTCATTTTTCTTTTTATTTTTCGTTCTGTGTTTGTGTCAGGATAAACAAGGAGCAAAAACTTGAAATCGCCTGAGTATCGATCGATGCCACATTGGTATCGGTCGACACCAATCGCGAATTAGACGTTTCATCATGTTGACTTAAGCCTAGTATCGATCGATACCAGGCCGTGTGTCGGTCGACACCAGATGTTCCAGCACGGTAACTTCTTGTTTTTCACAATTTTATTCTATTCTTTTGTTTTCTTTTACCTACTCTAGGCTAAATAACACTGGAGACAGTGTTGTTCAAGTCTGGGGGAGGTGTATGCTGACATTGTGTTTGTTTTTCTTAGAGTCAGTTGTTTTATCGAGTCAAAAACGTTTCATTGAGTCAAAACTTGTTGGAGATGATGATCCAGTGCTTGAATTGTTGTTTTTATTATGTTTTTGAGTGACCAGTGTTGCAGGATCAGTTCTAGATCGACTAATGAAAAATCCAAAGACTGACCAGTTGACTAGAAAACATCCATGTCTCCAGCAGAGTTCTTCTGAAGCCTGAGTCAAATTTTTGCACTTCATCGATGTGGTTAGTGTTTACAGAGCTTGATTCATCATTCATATCTGACAAAGGAACCCATATGTTTAAAGTAATGGTATCTCTCTCCCCTGTTATAAGTTGATAAATAAGAGCATAAAAGATGAAATGATTACCTTCTGAGTAGAGGGCTAGGAAAATTTACAGCGATCCCATTATTCTACTTAAGAGGGAACGATCACACAAAGGTTGAAAGTGAGGTTAGGAAAATTTCCCGTGATACCACTATTCGCCTAAACCTTTGATACATAGAGAGGGAAGAACCGGGGATTCGGTGGCAAATACCATCAATACTCGAGTTTCGGACCTTGATGTGTATATGCAGATCTAAAAAAGAGAGAACATAATAAGAAATAAGTATGGGGGAGAGAAAGTGATACAAAAAGTGTGAAATTGGATGGTTCCTTGTCATGATATTGTATGGTAAAGAATCTAGAAGGTTCTTTAACATTGGTTGCAGCGATGAAACTAGCGATGATGGCTTTATTTGAACAATGCTGCGAGATAATGTGTGGAGTCTGGTAAAGCTGCGAATGTCTACGGAGAAGTACATGGTGGCTAGATCAAAAGCTGGTTAGGTGACATTTGGGTGCTTGGGAAAAGGATCTTTGCGATGGTTCCTGGATAGGTGAGTCTCCGTGTTTTCAAACCTCTTTCTCTGGTTTAGTGATATATCATGGTTTTTACCCTATTTAAGCCATGATATAAATCCTTTTTATAGAGTCTTTCTAGTGTTTTTGTAGTCCTTTAGAGTCTTTTACAGGTCTTAACACGTTTGGAGCACTATTGGAATTATTGGAGCTTTCTGGAAGAGTTTGGAGCAGAAGCTGAAGTCTTGTTGCTGAGTACCTGATTTCACGATAAGCATCGATCGATACCCCCTGGTATCGATCGATACTCTTCGAGGCTGACATGACATGCGACTTTAATGAAGAGTTAAAGAATTGCAGCTTGGTCCAGAAGTCTTTAATAATTACAAGAAGACCCAATTCGTGTTTTAGGTTATTTATAGGATTTTTACAGCCACTTGTAGGCTATGCTTTATTTTGTATTACTTTGATTACTTTGGTTTTAGAGAGACAAGTCTGAATCTCCCTTCGTCCGAGATCAGATCTTTAAACCCTTCTTTTTATTCTATTGATGATTTATTCAGATATGTTGATTGTTTCATTCTCCATGTCTGAGTAGATCCACTTTAGGTTTAGGGTTTTCTCATAAAGGATTTCTCTGAATGCTAGGTTAATTATCTGTTTAGGATTCACCATCCGAATTAGTTCTTCGCTTAGGTTGTGTTCAAAGCTAATTCTAGGTTGACGAATCTGGAACTTAGATCTTAGGATAATTGATTAGGCACGAGAGTGCGATTAATTACCTGATAGAACCTAGGTGAGCAAATTAATTATTCGCAAAGAGATTTGGTTTAATTGATTTGTGAACATATCAAACCTGAACTTTAAAGCTGATTTAGACTTTAGGATTCGCAAAGAGATTTGGAATTCCTAGGATTTAGATTTAGATAGTTTTCGCAACGATAGTTGGTTAGCTATATTTTAGTGATTTGAGTTCAAGAACCGTGCATAAATCTGAATCATGTTAGTTAATTTAGCTGCATTCATTGATTTTCTGAGAAAAACCCTGGGCCTATATTTTCTCCATTGATTTATAACCCTTTTAATTTCTGCATTGCTTTCAATTACATCTGTTTCACTTAGCGTAATTCAACATCTAGAATCTATTGTGTGTTTCTGTGAGTCTTTGTGTTCGACCCCTAGCTATACTACGACTACTACTTTAGTACTGTTAGGGTATTAAATTGAGCATATCATTTAGTCTTCTATTTGCTTGAGGGCAAGCAAAGGCTAAGTCTGGGGGAGTTGATATATCATGGTTTTTACCCCTTTTAGGCCATGATATAAGTCTGTTTTATAGAGTCTTTCTAGTATTTTGGAGTCTTTTAGAGTCTTTTACAGGTTTTAACACGTTTGGAGCATAATTGGAGATATTGGAGCTTTCTGGAGCATTATGGAGCAAAGCAGAAGTTCGTGTTGCTGAGTACCCGATTTGAAGCACCAGTATCGACCGATACTGCCTAGTATCGATCGATACCCATCGCAGCAGACACGACCCGTAACTTTTCCAAGAGTTGAAAAACTGCATAATTGCCCCAGAAGACTTTATTATTTACAAGAAGTCCCAAAACGTGATTTAGGTTATTTAATAGGATTTTACAGCCACTTTGTTGGCTACGCTTTATTTTACTTTGGTTTGTGAGAGAGCTTTTGAAGGGAGACAAGTCTGAAACTATGTTCGTCCGAGAGAAGATTTTGAACCCTCTTATTACTCTTTCTGATTTATTTGATGATTTATTCAAACATGTTTATTGCTTCAATTTCTATGTTTGAGTAGATCCACTTTAGGTTTAGGGTTTTCTCAAAGGGATTTCTTTGAATGCTAGGTTGATTATTTGTTAGGGTTCATAATCTGAATTAGTTCTTCGCCTTAGGTTGTTCTCAAGGCTAATTCTAGATTGATCACCTAGAACTTAGATCTTAGGTTAATCGATTAGGCACGAATATATAATTGAGTAATCTGATAGAATTTAAGGTGAGCAAATTGATTATTCGCAAAGATATTTGGTTTAATTGATTTGTGAACATATCAAACCTAAACTTTAAAGCTGATTTATTCTTAGGAATTTGAAAAGAGATTTGGGATTCTGAAGTTTAGATTTAGATAATTCTCGCAACAACAGTTGGTCAATTATACTTTAGTGATTTGAGTTTAAGAACCGTGCATAACCTGAACTCTGATTAGTTAGTTTAGTCTGCATTCATTCATTTCCTGAGAAATTCCCTAGGCTTATATTCTCTCCATTGAATTTACAACTCGTTTAGTGCTTATTGTTTTTGTTTCATCTGATTTGCTTAGCTTGATTCAAAACTATATAATCTATTGTGTGATTTCTCTGAGTCCTTGTGTTCGACCCCTGATATACTGCAGCAACTGCTTTAGTACTTTTTAGGGTATTAATTTAAGCATATCAGATGTCGAGGGTGATTAGTGAACTAATTGGGATTGGATATTAATGCTTGTTAACCATCTTATCACACACGATGGTTTGTTCTTGATTTGGTGTTTAAAAAAGTGATTAGTGCCACGAGAGTGGATTAGTCATAATTGTGAATCTCACGTTCTAGGATAGTGTTTAATGCAATCTTTGTCATCATTATTTGATTGTTAATCATTCATTGATAGTTCATTCCATGATCCAACACTTATACTTTGTTTTCTTTCTTGCATTTTACATTCTAATCTAAAAATATAAAAACCCAAAACATTTGCTCTAGCTTAGGAAGATTCATGTATTCCTAGTTTTTCAATCTTAACCTCTTTGGTTTGATACCTCTTATACTACCTAGTATTTAGAGTAATTGATATGAGCTTAACACAAATTCTAATTATCAATTTGGCGTCGTTGCCGGGGAGGTTTACATTGATCATTAGGATTTTGATTCTTCTTAAGACTAGAGCTTTTTATTTTCTTTTGTTGCTAATCTTTTCACTTCTCTTGTGAGTTTCATGAAGGGAGTGACAATGAGGAAGCAACCGTCAAGCTAGTGACGTTAAACGCGCCCCTTTGGGACCTCCCCGAGTCTATCTTGTGTCGAGCTTGAGACACAAAACAAGCAAGTCAATAAGGGTCTCTTGGGTCAAAGATCGTGGTATGTGATGAAAGGAGGGTTCATCCACAACATGTCACACTCCTCTCTCCCTCCATCATTTTTCCAAGGTAACACTCCAAACTTTGTACATAGCATTTAGAATTATATCTTCTTTCCTTCTTTCATGCTTTGTTTAGCTCTCTCTTAAGCTTCTATTACACAAGGGACTGTGTAATTTAAGTTTGGGGGAGGATTTATGTGTTATCTAACATCGTTTTTGGTGTTCTTATTTTGATCTTTTGCACCTTGAGTCTCATGCATATCATGCATTTTCAATAAATTTGAAAATTTTGAACTTTTGAACTTTTGTGCATTCATATAGGATTGAGTCTAGATGCATAGCATATAAGGTAGCTTTGCATGAGCATTAGGAGCAATGATAGATTTGTCTTGTAAAGTGTCTTATTAAGAGCCTAATCCAATGCCATTGTTGCTAGTTACTTGATGCTTTGATCTCGTGTAGAAATTAAGAACAAACCATGCTTTGATCTCATGTCTTATTGTTCTTGCTTTGATTGAAACAAACCTTGACTTGAATTCAACCTCATCTAAGTGATAACCATAAATTTGACTTGTAAATATTATGTTTGTGCAATCTAGAATGAATTCGTGGATCACCTATACATACTTGGATATTCTTTCTCCTTTTTACCACTCTTGCTTATCCAAGTAGTCATATCCCATCATTGGAATGGTTTCCCCTACCCTAACCTTAGCCTTCTTTCAAGCCATTGTTATTAGTGTGTGAATTGTGAGGCCTTTCTTTTGAACAAACTTGGCAAAACGTGTTAGGTTTAAGGCGACAAGAGGGAATTCTCATGTAGATGTAGCTCCAACATCTCGGAGTTAATCTAGGAATGGGCTAGTTAGGATGGTGGTTCTTGGTTCAAGTTTGGGGGAACGGTCTTAGACTTGGTTAACACTTGAGAATGGATTGTGGAATGGAAAAGAAGAAAAGGAGAAAGGAAAAAGGGGATCGAATTTGTGTAGATTGGTTGGTGCAAAAATCATAAGATTACCTGTAAAGAATAAGATAGCCTCAAAAGATAGAAGAGAAAAGAAGAAAGCCAAAAAGGCCAAAGCATCAAAGAATGAGAAGAGGCGTGAACCAAAAAGAAGAAAAGAAGAGCTAGATCACAACAAAGGAGCACAAAGCCATGAAAGAACAAGGAAGAAGAAGTGATCCCGAATGAGAAGAATGTGAAATGAAAAGACAAGAAGCATGTGGGTTTGAGAAGGCAAAATGCCTCAAGATAAAAAGGATAGCTTAGGATATGGGCATAACGGGTTAGAAGCTTTAGGTTCGAGATACTCTAGGCATTTGGGTAGATGATAATTCTCCCTTGTATGCATAGGTTGCCTTTTATCTTTAGCATTTTGCGAATGTTTGTTCATTTCATGAGAGATCCTTGTACATAATTACCCATGCATGATAATGAGATCACCTTCATCTCATTACCTTACCCTTAGCCAACCTACACAAACTTGCATAAACATGATTCACACCTATTACACGTAATCAATGTCAATAGTTTGGAAGATATGAAAGTTTGTGTAGGTTGAGGTTCGAATGTAAGTCATGCAAGGATAAGTATGGCTAGTCACTTTTGAGTAAGTTGTTTGATCGCATCAAGAAGTTTGCAACTTGGACATTGGGGTCAGATCCTTTTTATGGCACTTTTGGATTTGAGCTCCCATTTGAAGTCTTCTCCCTTTCTTTATTCTTGTTTGCTTGAGGACAAGCAAGGGTTTAAGTTTGGGGGAATTGATATACTCATACATTGCATGTTTTAGCATGCATTTCATTTAGAGTTTTGTGTAATTCGCATGAATAATCATGGTCATGTCTTACATTTAGGTCTAATTTAGAGTTTTAGGTACTTGCATTAGGTTTAGTGCATTCTTGCGTGTTTTGGAGTATTTCCTAGGTGATTATTGGAGGCAATTGGGAATAGTTGGAGAGTTGGACCTAAGTGGTGTGCAAAGCCCATCCGAGAAGCCGGAAATATGTAGATGGACGAAGGCCCTCCGATGTGAATCAGCCTTGAAGTTCTTCATAGGAGTTGTAGAGGAGTGAGTTATCTGTCTACAGGAGTTGAATTCAGGCCATTTTGATTTCTGTTTAAGGAGTTATCACGGATTTACTGAAGACGTCTCTGCCTGGCCGAGGAGATCTTTCCTTACTGGATGCATGCACCGGCCCGGGACAAGACTTTTCCTCATCCCGGCTCCGCATCCCTGCTCCACACCGCCCGAGATTGCATTTTCCCTCGGACAGGGAGTTTCCCGGCCTCCCTTCATGGCTCCACACCGCCCGGTGCCACAACCTCTCGGCAACAAACTTCTCATCCCGGCTCCGTGTCCCGGATCCATGTCCCGGCTCCACATCGGCTGGGATTGCAACTTTCCCTCGGGCAGGGGATATCCCGGCCTTCCATCCCGGATTGAATTCCCCCGGCATCACCTTCCCTCACCGAAGACTTCTCATCCCGGCCTCCCATCCTGGACCAAAGCCGCCCGGTGCTACATCTCTTGTCCAAAGTGTCTCAAAGATGTGGCTAGACGGGGACTTTAAAATCCGATTCAGCTTCAACTGCCTTCATAGAAATTATAGAGGACACTACTAAAAATTATGCGTATAGCTACGGATTAGCCACGGAAATTTCGTAGCTTTTTTAAAAGCTACGGAAAAGCTACGGAAAAGCTACAGAAAAGCTACGGAACAGCTACGGAAAAGCCACGACTAGCCACCGATTAGCTACGAAAAAATTAGCTACGAAGCTATAGCTACGAAATAGCTACGGCAAAATCCGTTGCTATTTTGCCGTAGCTATTTCGTAGCTATAGCTTCGTAGCTAATTTTTCGTAGCTAATCGGTGGCTATTTGTGGCTTTTCCGTAGCTGTTCCGTAGCTGTTCCGTAGCTTTTCCGTAGTTTTTCCGTAGCTTTTCCGTAGCTTTAAAAAAAATCCGTAGCTATACGCATAATTTTTAGTAGTGGGAGTGAATCAGCTTTACACAAGAGTTTGAATCGGGTTATTTTGACCTATGGATAGAGAGATAAGACGGATTTACTGAAGGTATGTCTGTCTAGCTGAGAGAAGATGATACCGTCCAAACAACCAGCAAAAAAAGACCTCCCGGTATGAATCAACTCAAACGGTTTTCATAAGAGTTGTAGAGGGACGATTTAGCTATCTACAGGAGTTTGATTCAGGTCATTCGGATGTCAGGAGCAGGAGTTATGACAGATTTACTGAAGACGTATCAAAGACTTGAACGGGTCAAAACCCAGTTTGTTCAGGGTTGACCCGGTCCGACCCAAACTCATTTAAATATTGAAAACCCTATTTTTTTAGATTTAAGCTTTCTTTTCCTAGAGTTGAGTTTTCTCCCAAACTCTTCTTATGATGATATTGGATGGATCTTCATCATTCATGCCACTCTAGTGAAGGATTCTTCAACCTATCTTTATATTATGTTTATTTAATCTTTGTTCTTTATCTTTATGTATGTTTTTCTCTTGTGTTCTTCTTTGTTCTTCATGTTTAGGATTTGAACCCCTTTTTGTTGGATTTTGGATATAGCTTGATTTTGATGATTTGGTGATTGATTCTTGATGCTTATGTTCTTAATCATTGATTCCCTTTCTTGTTTAGTGTTCCTAATGCTAGATCTAGTTTGAGAAAGTAGATCTAGATCATAAGGCATTTCATGCACACCAAGTGTTTGATGAAATGCCTTGATGAACTATTCGAGGGATTTATACTCCTAGCCTAAGAGATTAGTTGTCTAGGGTGTATTTTGGTTGATGATATATCATGGTTTTTTACCCCGTTTAAGCCATGATATATGTCCCTTTTATAGAGTCTTTCTATTATTTCGTTGTGTTTTAGAGTCTTTTACATGTTTTGGCATGTTTGGAGCATAATTGGATATATTGGAGCTTTCTGGAGCATTTTGGAGCAAAGCAGAGTATCGGTCGATACTCATCGAGACAGACACGACCCGCAACTTTATTTGAAGAGTTGAAGAATTGCAAAATGGCCCAAAAATCTTACTATTTACAAGAAGCCCCAAAACGTGATTTAGGTTATTTAATAGGATTTTAGAGCCACTTTGATGGCTATGCTTATTTTATTATGGTTTTTGTGAGAGAGCTTTTGAAGGGAGACAAGTCTGAAACTTTGTTCGTCCGAGAGAAGATTTTGAACCCTCTTGTTACTCTTTCTGTTTTATTTGATGATTTATTCAAACATGTTTATTGCTTCAATTTCCATTTCTGAGTAGATCCCTTGTTAGGTTCAAGGTTCTCAATAGGGGTTTCTCTGAATGCTAGGTTGATTTGTTATTAGGATTCACTATCTGAATAAGTTCTTCACCATAGGTTGTTTGCAAAGCTAATTCTGGATTGATCATCTAGAACTTAGATCTTAGGATAATTGATTAGGCGCGAGAGTGCGATTAGTTACCTGATAGAACCTAAGGTGAGCAAAATAACTATTCGCAAAGAGATATGGTTTAGTTGTTTTGTGAACAAATCAAACTTGATATAAAAGCTGGTTTAGACTTTAGGATTCGCAAAGAGATTTGGAATTCCTAGGATTTAGACTTAGATAATTCTCGCAACGAGAGTTGGTTAATGATACAAGGATTTTGCAATCCAAGGAGGTATCAATACCCTCTAACCGATGTAGTAAGAGGTTATCGAATCCAATATTGGGAAATACTCCTAATCACCAAGAATGCAAGGCACTTAAAGCAAGTTAAGCTAAACGAGTGTCTTGTGATTAAGTAATTAATTTAAAGCGAATGAACAACTAAACAAGGTGTAATTCAATAAGCAAATGGAATCCTAAGATGGGGTAATCGATATTAGGCAACCAAAGCATGATCCAAGGCATTCATTCACACAAACAAGCTATCCCTAGGTTAATGATCTCTAATCTTGATTAGTCCTCTTTCAAGGTACTAATCACTATGTTAATTATCAAATTCATTAGCAAACTCTCATTTGTGAATTATCAATCAACATGCATTGAGAATATAAACTAGATCAACCAAAAAATGCCTTAGACAACTATTCTCATAGGCTAAGAACATAAATCCTTTGAATAATTGATCAAGGCATTTCATCATACACTTGGTGTGCATGAAATGCCTATGATCTAAATCCACTCTCTCAAGCTAGATTTAGCAACAAGAACATTAAACAAAGAAGGATAATAGATAATCTAATCCTAAACACCTTAGATCATGCCTTGAATCCCCTAAATCTAACCCATCTCAAGATCCTAAAATGATTACTCAAGACCCATGAAGAACACCTCTAAATCGATTTTGATAAGAGAAGAATTCATGGATGGATCTTGGATAATCAACAAGAAAAGGGGATAAGAAGAAGAGATTCAATGAAAACAACTACTAGATTGCATAAAAATAGAAGATCTCTCTTACAAAAATCTAAGAACCCTCTCTAAGGAGAAAATGGTTTTTAGACCAAAAAGAGGATAAAATGAAATTAGGGTTTTTGAGTTTTTAAATAGATGAGGAGTTGACCGGGTCAACCCGGAACAAACCGGGTATTGACCCGGCCGAAACTTGGATACGTCTTTAGTGAATCGGCCATAACTCCCGCACCTTACATCCGAATGACCTGAATCCAACTTTAGAAGACAGCCAACTCAATTATCTACAACTTCCATGACGACCACCGAAGCTAAATCGGACTGGAAACCCTTCGTCCGAGTTGATATTTTAGGCATGTCGGGTGGCTTCGTTCAGACGTACATACTCTCAGTAAAGTGGCCATATCTAACGAAAAACGTATTCGAATGGCCATATCCTGTAGTCAGCTAACGCACTTGGCTACAACTTTCATGAAGACTTCAGATTAAACTGGGCACGGAAAGGTCTTCATTTGGCCTGATCTTTGAGTCACTTCGGCTACATCGATTTGTGGGAAGATTTTGGGTCGATGTGAATTTCCTTGAAGCTGAGCATCAATTTGTTGCATCGATGTGAATGGGGGCATGATCGATGCTAAGACCCCTGATGTTGCATCCATTTGTTGCATCGATGTGTGGGAGAGAGCTGGGTTGATGCTAAAGAGTTTTTAGGGAGACAAGAGAAAGCTCCTCGGCCAGGCAGAGACGTCTTCAGTAAATCCGCGATAACATCTTAACCAAATGTCCAAATGGCCTGATTCCAACTCCTGTAGACAGATGACTCACTCCTATACAACTACTATGAAGACTGTTGAGGCTGATTCTTATCGTAGGACCTTCTCCCAGACACATCTTTCCGGCGTCTCGGATGAACTTTGCATTCTACCACGCTCCATAACTCCAAACACCATCAATTGTCTTCAAAACACCTAAAAAACACTCCAAATGCATGCAAAACTCACTAGGACCTAATTCAAACACCTAATACTCTAATAAATACCAAAATACTATAAAAACTATGTAAGACACATGCATGAGACACAAAACACCAAATAATATGCATGCTAAAAGATGTAAAATATGGGATTATCAACTCCTCCAAACTTAAACCTTTGCTTGTCCTCAAGCAAACAAGATCAAGAATGAGAGATGCAATGCAATGCAAATGGAGCTCGAACCTATAAGAATTATAAGAAACAATCGCACTCAACGTCCAAGTTACTAGTTCTAGGATGCACCAAAGTTGTCTACCCAAAAGGAGTTAGCCATTTCCTTCACATAATGCAACAAAGCCAAACCATCATATTCTCTAGCCTCTTAACATGATTAATGGTTTTATCCGTGAATTGTGATTATGCAAAATTAGATGAAACCGCTTGGCTAAAGGACAGGTTATGAGATGAAGGTGATCTCATCAATATGCAAGGGTAAATAAACACAAGGATCTCTCAATGAACGAGCAAACTTTAACAAAATGTTAAAGGTAAAAGGCAACCTATGCATACAAGGAAAAACTCTCGTCTACCCTGAATGCCTAGAGTGTCACTAACCTTAGCCCAAATCTAAGCCGTTCTTGCCCGATCCTAAGCTACCCTTTTTATCCCAAGGCATTTTGCCTTCTTAGACCCTTACACTCTTCTTTGCTTTCCTTTTTCGCCTTCTTCCTCATTAGGGGTTTGCTTCTTCATCTTGGTTATGGTTGATGCTCATTTTTCTTTCACTTAGCTCTTTCTTATTCTTCCTTTGGTTATGCCTCTTATTTTCTTTGTAGCTTGGCTTTTTGGCCTTCTTTTCTTCTTTATCTCTTGAGGCTTTTCTTAGTTATTTAGAGCTTATTGTTAATCACACTTGCACCAACCATACCATTCATTTTGTACTCCCCTCTTCATCGTCCTTCCTTCCTTCTTTCATTCCGCCATAATCATCAAAGATCAAGCTATTCCCCTAAATATTTTTAACCTTTCGCCATTCTCAAACTTTAAGAACCGCCACCTATCTAACCTAGTTCTAGATTAGCTCCTTGATGTTGGAACTAAGTCTACACAAGAGTGCTTCCTTGTCGCCCTAAACCTAAAATGTTTTGTCAAGTTCACTCCAAAAAGACCTCACAAGACACACACAAAAGATTAGGGGCTAGAAAGGAGGTAATTGGCATGGTGGGGAAACCAATCCAAAGATGGGAATTGGCTATTTGGACAAGCAAGGGTGGTGAAAAGGAAGAAGAATGTCCAAATATGTATAAGTTATCCA
>PKML01021303.1:0-21101 GCA_002933935.1 Eutrema yunnanense | reverse complement strand
TTTGTTGAGCAAAGTTGTTATTGTAACTTCTTTGATAACCTCCATTGTTCCCAATGTAGTGCACTTCTTCTTGGTTGCTCAAATCCACCATATGTTCTTGTACTCGATGAGTGCCTTCCGAATCACTAACAAAGTGAACCATCTTTTGAGAAGCATTAAGGAGCTTGTCCATATTGTCATTGAGAGCTTTCATCTCTTTGGCTCTCCTTTGCTCCTCATAATCACTTGTGGTCCTTGTAGACCGGTCATAGTCATCACCATAAGTGCCATCACTCAATGCAAGGTTCTCTACCAACTCCATCGCTTCATTCACTTCTTTGCCCAAGAAGCTTCCATTAGAGGCGGTGTCAAGCAACATGCGGATCTTGGGCAATGCTCCACGGTATAGAGTGCTTAGGAGTGAAGCATCCGAAAACCCATGATGAGGGCATTGCGATGTATAGCTCCTAAACCGCTCCCATGCTTCATTAAAGCTCTCATTCGCTCTTTGAGTGAAGCTTGATATCTCGTTCCTTAGCTTGGCCGTTCTTGAGTGGGAAAAGAACTTGGCAAGGAAGGCGGTTTTGCATTGATTCCAAGAGGTGATGGAACCTTGGGGGAGGTTCTTTTCCCATTGTTTTGCCTTGTCTCCAAAAGAAAAAGGAAACAACCTTAGCTTGAAGCTATCCTCCGACACTCCATTCATCTTTGTCAAGCTACAAATACGGTCAAAGTGATCCAAATGATCAAGAGGGTCTTCTACCGCAAGGCCATGAAACTTGTTACTTTGCACCATGTTGATGAAGCTTGCTTTGATCTCAAAGTCATTGCATTCAACCGGTGGTGCATGAATCCCTTGGCGGTTGAAATGAGCATTTGCCGCATCACCCGCTCCAACAATGTTTTGAGCTATAGCATTATGGGCGGGTGGGTTTGGGTTGGGGCCGTGAGGTTGTGGATGGTGGGCGTGGGGGTTTTGGTCTTGGTGGTTTCCATTGCCACGTTCTTGACCATGCTTTTGAGCTTGGTGTTCTTGCACGTGCTCCATACCAAGCCTAGCAAGGTGTGCAAGCCGTTCCCTCTCTCTTCTTGCTCTAATACCACAATCCAATAGGTTAATGTTGTCCCTAGGCTCAACAAGATTTGCTTCGCCTCTAGACCTTGTGTTCATGTACCTACAAGAGAGAGCTTGAGAGAGAGATTAGTATCCAAAAGAAAAGAAAAATGCTTAATCTCACTAAGAACCTAAATCTTAATGTCAAAATCAAATCCCAATATGGCAACGGTGCCAAATTGATACAAGGATTTTGCAATCCAAGGAGGTATCAATACCCTCTAACCGATGTAGTAAGAGGTTATCGAATCCAATATTGGGAAATACTCCGAATCACCAAGAATGCAAGGCACTTAAAGCAAGTTAAGCTAAACGAGTGTCTTGTGATTAAGTAACTAATTTAAAGCGAATAAACAACTAAACAAGGTGTAATTCAATAAGCAAATGGAATCCTAAGATGGGGTAATCGATATTAGGCAACCAAAGCATGATCCAAGGCATTCATTCACACAAACAAGCTATCCCTAGGTTAATGATCTCTAATCTTTATTAGTCCTCTTTCAAGGTACTAATCACTATGTTAATTATCAAATTCATTAGCAAACTCTCATTTGTGAATTATCAATCAACATGCATTGAGAATATAAACTAGATCAACCAAAAAATGCCTTAGACAACTATTCTCATAGGCTAAGAACATAAATCCTTTGAATAATTGATCAAGGCATTTCATCATACACTTGGTGTGCATGAAATGCCTATGATCTAAATCCACTCTCTCAAGCTAGATTTAGCAATAGGAACATTAAACAAAGAAGGATAATAGATAATCTAATCCTAAACACCTTAGATCATGCCTTGAATCCCCTAAATCTAACCCATCTCAAGATCCTAAAATGACTACTCAAGACCCATGAAGAACACCTCTAAATCGATTTTGATAAGAGAAGAATTCATGGATGGATCTTGGATAATCAACAAGAAAAGGGGATAAGAAGAAGAGATTCAATGAAAACAACTACTAGATTGCATAAAAATAGAAGATCTCTCTTACAAAAATCTAAGAACTCTCTCTAAGGAGAAAATGGTTTTTAGACCAAAAAGAGTATAAAATGAAATTAGGGTTTTTGAGTTTTTAAATAGATGAGGAGTTGACCGGGTCAACCCGGAACAAACCGGGTATTGACCCGGCCGAAACTTGTATACGTCTTTAGTGAATCGGCCATCACTCCCGCACCTGACATCCGAATGACCTGAATCCAACTTCAGAAGACAGCCAACTCAATTATCTACAACTCCCATGAAGACCACCGAAGCTAAATCGGACTGGAAACCCTTCGTCCGAGTTGATCTGTTAGGCATGTCGGGTGGCTTCGTTCAGACGGACATACTCTCAGTAAAGTGGTCATATCTAACGAAACACGTATTCGAATGACCCGAAATCACCTCCTGTAGTCAGATAACGCAGTTGGCTACAACTTTCATGAAGACTTAAGATTACACTGGGCATGGAAAAGTCTTCATTTGGCCTGATCTTTGAGTCACTTCGGCTACATCGATTTGTGGGAAGATTTTGGGTCGATGTGAATTTCCTTGAAGCTGAGCATCGATTTGTTGCATCGATGTGAATGGGGGCATGATCGATGCTAAGACCCTTGATGTTGCATCCATTTGTTGCATCGATGTGTGGGAGAGAGCTGGGTCGATGCTAAAGAGTTTTTAGGGAGACAAGAGAAAGCTCCTCGGCCAGGCAAAGACGTCTTCAGTAAATCCGCGATAACATCTTAACCAAATGTCCAAATGGCCTGATTCCAACTCCTGTAGACAGATGACTCACTCCTATACAACTACTATGAAGACTGTTGAGGCTGATTCTGATCGTAGGACCTTCTCCCAGACACATCTTTCCGGCATCTCGGATGAACTTTGCATTCTACCATGCTCCATAACTCCAAACACCATCAATTGTCTTCAAAACACCTAAAAACACTCCAAATGCATGCAAAACTCACTAGGACCTAATGAAAACACCTAATACTCTAATAAATACCAAAATGCTATAAAAACTATGTAAGACACATGCATGAGACACAAAACACCAAATAATATGCATGCTAAAAGATGTAAAATATGGGATTATCAGTTAATTATACCTTAGTGATTTGTGTTCAAGAACCGCGCTAAACCTGAATCATGCTAGTTAATTTATCTGCATTCAGTGATTCTCTGAGAAATACCATGAACCTATCTTTCTCCCAATTAAATTTACAACCTTTTTAATGTAAGTTGATGAGGACATAGGCTCTATAACCGACCCAAAGGAGATGCCCATCGTCCAAGAAGGTCCCATGACCCGCTCTAAGGCCAAACAGCTCAAAAGGAGGTTTGGGACAGCCATACAAGCTTTCATCAACTCACTAAGACCAGACGACCCATTTCTAGACATAGCCGAGACAAAATCAGTTTTAGCCGAGGTAGCTTGTGCGGAATCAGTTTTAGCCGAGGGAAAAGAGCCCATTCCAAATGACAATCCAAACGATCATATCATCACTAAGGGAGGTAAGTTCCCTCTTCCAAGTGATCATTTTGAGACTAACAGGACATGTGATTTTAGCCCTAAAGACGCGGAACCAGCTTTAGCCGAGAGACCTTATTCAAAGGCAGTTTTAGCCGAGAGAAAAGAGCCCATGCCAAATGATAGTCCAAACGATCCGATCATCACTGAGGGAGGTAAGTTCTCTCATCCAAACACATCTTTTAAGACTAACAGGACACATAGTTTCTCTCTTAGAGATGCAGAACAACAAGTTACTTCATCCACAAGTCATTTAGCCGAGGAGAATCAAAAAGGGCATGAAGAAGAGATTGAAGCTGAGGGATCGCAAGAACTTGAAGATGATGGCTTCTCTGTTCAAGAAGACCTCATAGAAGACTTCACCAAGCTGCTGCACGCACGGAACGCACCAGAGCCAGAGTCACCTTCAAAAGCGCCTCAAGCACCACCTTGGACCCCTTCACCTCAATGTAAGCTGTTTACATTATACACTGTCCTTGTAGGTACTTCAAGCTCTACCAACGACTAAAGACCACTTCAAAACGACTCCAAGACAAGTAGTTTAGGAGTCGCGGCCATAGTTTCCTTTTCTTGCTTTAAATGAAACGATGCACTTTTGTTTTAGTTAGGGGTGCGGATTTTCCATTTCTTTGCTTCTGTTTTGCGTTTTGTTTCTTTTGTTTTTGCGTTTCAATTTGACCTAAGGGTCCCCTAGCTAACGAGCCATTATAAGGTTCCCCTGCAGCTTGTATCTTTGGTTACCTTTGATTATCAATAAAAACGCCGCACTTTCCCTACTTCTTGAGAGAAGTGAATTCTCTTCTTGTTCTTGTTCTTGTTCGTGTGATTCGACCAAGACCAAGTCCTTGCACCGTATCAGAGATCTCACCATCCTCTCTGTGTCGTGTATTCACTTCATCAGCATCTCACTCACTAGACTTCACACGAAAGAAGCGACCGCCATCGTGTCAAGTCACCTCCACCTTCGATCATCAATCCGCTAAAGGAGAGGGCGACCGCCTGTCTTTAGCACCATCCCTATCCGGTCTAAGTTCTCACCACCGAGGCTTATACCATCTGGTATCAGAGCCAAAGGTTCCACCTTTGGTTTTTCTATCCCTTTGCTTCAAGTTACTTTCGTAGTTCTTATTGCTAGGTTGTTAGATTCGTGTAGTCTAAGGAAATACAAAAAAATATATAGTTAGGGTTTATTAGTTCTTGACCGTGTCTTCTTGTTAGTTCAAAGAAAAGCAAAAAAAAAATAGAGTTAGTTCTTTTATCTTTTAAGTTAGTCTTTGTTTCGCAAGTCAAAAAAAAAAAAAAGGAAAATTGTCTTATCGGTAGTAGTAGTTTGGAAAAATTCCTCAAAGGAATTTTAGAATTTTTACCTTCGTATTTGAGTCTTGCGAATTGTTTAGGACCCTTGTTAGAACGTCTAATAATTTTGACAAAGGTTTTAAAATAGTTTCAAGTCTCTTTCTGAATTTTCTTGTGAACCCACTCGGTATTTGACGAAGTTATTGTCTTTGAGTGTTTAACAAGGTTACAGGATCTTAGACATGGGAGAAGAAGCCAACAACAATCCCCAAGATGCTATCATGCAGATGCTTACTGCCATGAGGGAAGAGCAGAGAGGATTTGGCCAGAGACTAGGCCAACTTGAGCAGCCGCAACCAAGAGCAGCCGAAGGAGCTCAACAACAAGCAAGGAGGAATGCTCCTATGAACAACCAACAAGATGCGATGGATGATGATGATGACAGCATGCCAGAGATGGAGGAGGACCTTCCCCCTGAACCCCCTCGCCACCAGAACCAGAGGAGACGTGATCCCATTAGAGGGCATCACCCAAGAGAGCGTGAAGCCAATCATGACATGAAGCTAACACCGCCTACCTTTGCTGGAAAATCAAATACAGAAGTGTACTTGGATTGGGAGAGGCGCATGGAGTACATCTATGAGTGCTATGGCTATGGAGAAAGCAAGAAGATAGCCTTGGCAGCTGCACAACTCACCGAGAATGCACTTGCATGGTGGGATAGAACTGTTGCCGAAAGAAGGAGGCAACTCTTTGGGCCGATCCAAACGTGGCATGACATGAAATACCTCCTAAGACTAAAGTATGTGCCTGATCATTACCACCGTGACCTACAAAAACGTTTCAGGAAGCTAGCACAAGGCAGTCGGACAGTAGAGGAGTATTTTGAGGAATTTGAGAAGCTGATGAACTCGTTGGAGTTAGAAGAATCTGAGGAAGCTTTGATGGCTCAATTCATTGATGGGCTTCAAGAGCGTATAGCCCGAAAGGTGGAAAGGGCTAGGTATAGTGGACTTCATGAGCTGCTACACCTATCTGTGCAAGTGGAGCAACAAATCAAGAGGAAGACCTCACTCACCAACAGAACCAGGAGCAATCAGCCTTGGCAAGCAAGTGGCAGCAAACCAATAGACAAGGGAAAAGCTGTCGAGATCGATTCTCGATTCAAAAGCAAGGCCAATGACTTCTCTAAGACATCACGGCCAGAGCAAGGTAAGTTCTCTAACACTAGTCAAGCTAGAACTCGTGACATTACATGTTTTAAATGTCAGGGGAGAGGGCACTATGCTAGAGACTGTCCAAACCAAAGAGTCATGATCATTACGGCAAGTGGGGGCTATGAATCTCAAGATGAGATGGAAGAAGAAGTAGCTGAAGCTGATGATGATGTTGAGTATCCAGACACTGGTGATCTACTAGTGACTAGGAGAGTTCTTAGCATGCTAGTTCAACCTGAGGAGAAAGTTCAAAGAGAGAACTTGTTCCACACGCGATGCACTATTAATAGCAAGGTATGTAATCTTGTAATTGATGGAGGATCTTGTGCTAATGTGGCCAGCAAGTTCATGGTGGACAGGTTGAGATTAAAAACGACTAAACACCCTAGGCCCTACAAGCTACAATGGCTCAATAACACCACTGAGCTCAAAGTTACGGAGCAAGTGACCGTTCCTTTTAGCATAGGAAAATACCAAGACCAGGTGCTCTGTGACGTAGTTCCTATGCAAGCTGGACATCTCCTGCTGGGGAGACCATGGCAATTTGACCGAGCAACTATTCACAATGGCCGGACAAATTACTACTCCTTCATGCACAAGGAGCGCAAACACAATCTGGCCCCTCTAAGCCCAACAGAAGTGCATGAACTTCAAAGTAGGATGAGCAAGGAGACCAAGGTAAGTGTTTCTAATCTATACATCAATTCAGGAAGTTTAAACCGTGCTATGAGTGCCGAGGGCACTATGTTACTAATGCTTTTCAAAGAATGTCTAAGTACAGAATCCAAAGAATTAGCCTTGCCGCCGAAAGTAGATGCATTGTTAGGCAAATTCAAGGATCTATTCCCTGAAGAGAATCCACCAGGCCTACCTCCTCTACGAGGAATAGAGCACCAAATAGACCTTGTCCCAGGCTCTGCCTTACCCAACAAGGCAGCATATCGAATGAATTCTGAAGAGACTAAGGAATTGGAGAAACAAGTCCGGGATTTGCTAGATAAGGGCTACATAAGAGAGAGCCTCAGTCCATGTGCAGTACCCGTGCTATTAGTGCCAAAGAAAGATGGCACTTGGAGGATGTGTGTGGATTGCCGAGCTATCAACAACATCACCATCAAATACCGGCACCCTATCCCGCGCTTAGACGATATGCTAGACGAGCTAAGTGACTCTACTATCTTCTCAAAGGTAGATTTGAAGAGTGGATATCACCAAGTTAGAATGCGTGAAGGGGATGAGTGGAAGACAGCTTTCAAGACCAAGCAAAGATTGTATGAGTGGCTAGTTATGCCTTTTGGCTTGACTAACGCACCAAGTACCTTCATGCGTCTAATGAACCAGGTTCTTCGTGCCTATATAAGCAAATTTGTAGTTGTTTATTTCGATGATATACTTATATATAGTAAGAACTTACAAGACCATCTCAAACACCTAGAACTAGTGCTTAAATCACTTCGCAAGGAAGACCTTTATGCTAACCTTAAGAAGTGCATATTTTGTACTAACCAACTTGTGTTCTTAGGTTTTGTAGTAAGTGAACAGGGACTACAAGTAGATGAAGAGAAGATCAAGGCCATAAGAGATTGGCCCACGCCAACGTCTATAGGACATGTTAGGAGCTTTCATGGCTTGGCAAGCTTCTATCGACGGTTTGTGAGGGATTTCAGTACTATTGCTGCTCCACTCACAGCTGTGATCAAGAAGAATGTACCATTCTCATGGGGAACAGCTCAAGAAGCTGCCTTCAACGATCTCAAAGATAGGCTCACTCAAGCACCGGTCCTTGCTTTACCCGATTTCGATGAGTTGTTTGAAGTAGAGTGTGACGCATCCGGCCTAGGCATTGGAGCTGTGCTACACCAAAGGAAAAGGCCAGTAGCTTTCTTTAGTGAAAAACTAAGTGGTGCAACTCTTAACTATCCAACTTATGACAAGGAGCTCTACGCTCTTGTCCGAGCTTTAGAGACTTGGCAACATTACTTGCTGTCTAAGGAGTTCATCATTCATACGGATCATGAGACTCTTAAACACTTGAGAGGTCAGACATCCCTAAAATGAAGACATGCCAAGTGGCTTGAGTTTGTGGAAACGTTTCCCTACGTCATCAAGTACAAAAAGGGAAAAGAAAATGTAGTAGCCGATGCCTTGTCAAGGAGGCATGCTCTCATAACAACAATGGAGGCCAAGGTGCTAGGATTTGAGCACATCAAAGACCTTTACCAAGATGATCCTGAGCTGGGAGAGTGCTACAAAGATCACGGCAAAGGAATATACGGTTCATTCTATCTCCAAAATGGTTTTCTTTTCAAAGATAAACGTTTTTGTATTCCACAGGGATCAATGAGGGAACTAGTGCTTAGTGAAGCACACGGAGGAGGATTGATGGGACACTTCGGTGTAGACAAGACCTTAGCCATAGTGAAAGACCATTTCCATTGGCCGCACCTCAAGAAATATGTGGAGAGATATTGTTCTAGATGCGTCCAATGCCACAAAGCCAAATCTAGGTCACATCCTCATGGTCTTTATCTCCCTTTACCTATTCCTAACGCCCCATGGGTAGATATTTCAATGGATTTTGTTCTAGGGCTCCCCAAGATACGACACAAAGACTCCATCTTTGTTGTTGTGAACCAGTTCTCTAAAATGGCACACTTCATCCCGTGTGAGAAGACGAATGATGCAACCCAAATTGCTAATCTGTTCTTCAAGGAGGTGGTGCGCTTGCATGGAGTCCCAAGGACCATAGTATCCGATCGTGACACAAAATTTTTAAGTCACTTTTGGAGAACCTTGTGGAGGAAGCTAGGAACCAAGCTACTCTTCTCCACTACTTGTCACCCCCAAACAGATGGGCAAACGGAGGTGGTAAATCGTACACTTGGAACGTTACTTAGAGCTACTCTTGGAACAACATGAAAACATGGCTTGATTGCATCCCATTCATAGAATTTGCATATAATAGGGCTGTTCATTCGGCCACCAAGCTATCTCCATTTGAAGTTGTCTATGGAATTAACCCTCTATCTCCAGTAGATCTAGTGCCAATTCCACAAGTAGAACAGGTCAATCAAGATGGTCTTAGACGCGCTGAGCTCATCAAGAAGTTACATGAGAAAGCTAAGGCCAATATTGAGAAGAAAACCGAAGGATACAAGAGGAGCCATGACAAAGGACGGAAGGAACTCACCTTTGAACCAGGAGATTGGGTCTGGCTACACATGAGAAAGGAAAGATTCCCGGACAAACGTGCATCCAAGCTCGCTCCAAGAGGCGACGGTCCATTTAAAGTTCTAGCCAAAGTCAATGACAATGCCTACAAACTAGAGCTACCAGGTGAGTTTAATATTTCAAACACGTTTAATGTTGCTGATTTATCTTTCTTTGATACAGGAGATCAAGTTTTGAGGTCAAAACCTCTCGAAGAGGGAGGGAATGATGAGGACATAGGCTCTATAACCGACCCAAAGGAGATGCCCATCGTCCAAGAAGGTCCCATGACCCGCTCTAAGGCCAAACAGCTCAAAAGGAGGTTTGGGACAGCCATACAAGCTTTCATCAACTCACTAAGACCAGACGACCCATTTCTAGACATAGCCGAGACAAAATCAGTTTTAGCCGAGGTAGCTTGTGCGGAATCAGTTTTAGCCGAGGGAAAAGAGCCCATTCCAAATGACAATCCAAACGATCATATCATCACTAAGGGAGGTAAGTTCCCTCTTCCAAGTGATCATTTTGAGACTAACAGGACATGTGATTTTAGCCCTAAAGACGCGGAACCAGCTTTAGCCGAGAGACCTTATTCAAAGGCAGTTTTAGCCGAGAGAAAAGAGCCCATGCCAAATGATAGTCCAAACGATCCGATCATCACTGAGAGAGATAAGTTCTCTCGTCCAAACACATCTTTTAAGACTAACAGGACACGTAGTTTCTCTCTTAGAGATGCAGAACAACAAGTTACTTCATCCACAAGTCATTTAGCCGAGGAGAATCAAAAAGGGCATGAAGAAGAGATTGAAGCTGAGGGATCGCAAGAACTTGAAGATGATGGCTTCTCTGTTCAAGAAGACCTTATAGAAGACTTCACCAAGCTGATGCACGCACGGAACGCACCAGAGCCAGAGTCACCTTCAAAAGCGCCTCAAGCACCACCTTGGACCCCTTCACCTCAATGTAAGCTGTTTACATTATACACTGTCCTTGTAGGTACTTCAAGCTCTACCAACGACTAAAGACCACTTCAAAACGACTCCAAGACAAGTAGTTTAGGAGTCGCGTCCATAGTTTCCTTTTCTTGCTTTAAATGAAACGATGCACTTTTGTTTTAGTTAGGAATGCAGATTTTCCATTTCTTTGCTTCTGTTTTGCGTTTTCTTTCCTTTGTTTTTGCGTTTCAATTTGACCTAAGGGTCCCCTAGCCGACGAGCCATTATAAGGTTCCCCTGCAGCTTGTATCTTTGGTTACCTTTGATTATCAATAAAAATGTCGCACTTTCTCTAGTTCTTGAGAGAAGCGAATTCTCTTCTTGTTCTTGTTCTTGTTCGTGTGATTCGACCAAGACCAAGTCCTTGCACCGTATCAGAGATCTCACCATCCTCTCTGTGTCGTGTATTCACTTCACCAGCATCTCCCTCACTAGACTCCACACGAAAGAAGCGACCGCCATCGTGTCAAGTCACCTCCACCTTCGATCATTAATCTGCTAAAGGAGAGGGCGACCGCCTGTCTTTAGCACCATCCCTATCTGGTCTAAGTTCTCACCACCGAGGCTTATACCATAAGTCCTGTTTTCAATACCATTGATTGCTTAGCTTAATTCTCTTCCATATAATCTATTGTGTGTTTCTGTGAGTACTTGTGTTCGACCCTTACTATTGCTGCAACAACTGCTTAGTACTTTTAGGGTATTAATTTGAGCATATCAAATTTGGCGCCCTTGCCGGGGACTCAATTTGCCATTAGATTACGTTTGAGAATTTCGACTAAGTTTGTCAGTATCGGTCGATACTATCTAGTGTCGGTCGATACTCGGCGTTTTCTTTTCTTGATATCGATCGACACCACTCAGTGTCGGTCGATACTCATCGTGTTACCGATTACTTACGTTCTTGACTTCTGTTTTCAGGTGTATGCCTAATCATAAAACCAGAGGAAACAAGAACTTTTAGCTAGTTGAATTGTCATTGGAGCAGCTAGAACTTATGGAACGCACAAAAAAAAAAGCAAATAAGCCAGCAAGGATGAACAACAATCAAATAGAGTTGGTTCGAGATGAGGATGGTGCTTACAGGGACCTCGAGGGTCGTTTTTGCAGTGAGAGAGGACAACGTCTGGATGGAGAGGGGAACATCATTCCACCTGCTCCTGTTGTCGCTGGGAATGTCGCTGGGAACGCGAACGCTGAGAATGTTGTAGTTAATCGTGGCAGAACGATTGGTGAGTGCAACAGACCTGATCAGTTTTATGCAAATCGATAAGCGATTCGTCCTCCACCTTATCCGAGGAATGACTTTGAGCTGAAACCTGCATACTACACTCTTGTGGGACAGCACCCTTTTCATGGTCTTTCCAGCGAACATCCCATGGATCACATTGAGAGGTTTGAGGACTTGGTCACTAGCATCAAGAGCAATGGAGTGTCCTATGACTCTTCTGCAAGCTTTTCCCATACTCACTTGGTGGAGAAGCGACTTACTGGCTGAAGCAGTTGACTCCTGGATCGCTGACTACTTGAGATCAAACTAAAACTGCTTTTCTGAACAATTTCTATGATGATGCACGATCTGAGGATCTGAGGAACAAGATCTCCCAGTTTTCTCAAGGACCTACTGAGGCGTTCAAGGCTGTTTGGACGAGATTCAGATCGTATCAGAGAGATTATCCACATCACGAATACTCTGATGTTTAGTTGATGGGATTCTTTTTCCGAGGGCTCGATTGGAGGTATCAGATAACTTTGGATGCTTCGAGCAATGGAAACTTCAACATCAAGTATCCTGATGAAGCCTATGTATTGATTGAGAACTTGGCGTCTAGTAATACCACCAAGAATGCTGATTTTGAGCGAAGAAGCTAGCTGGCAGCATGGATGGTACACATATTGCTGATGTTCAAACCAGGTTAGATTCTATGCACAGTCTTCTGATGGGCAAAGCACCCAAGGCTGTTCACTTTGCTGAAGATGTTGAGGTATTCAACAAGGATGAAGTAGAGGATGTTAACTACATTGGTGGTTCTGGTTTTCAAGGTCACCTCAATCAATTCAACAACAACCGAAACTTCAACAACAATTCTCAGCAAGGAGGTTCGAATCAGTTTGGTCAGAAATCACCTCAGAACAGTGGGTACACCAGGAACTATGGAAATTCATCTTATCAACCATTACCTGCTAAGCTTCCAGATAGCAAGATCGAGGCTATGTTTAAACAGCTGGTTCAAGGACAGCAGGATCTCATAGTGAATCTCAACGGAAAGATTGATGATGTGTACAAGGATCTGAGTGGAATGATCGATGCTCTCAATACTCATCAGAAGATGCTGGAAACGCAGGTTGCTCAAACTGCAGCAGCTGTGAAAGAAAAGGCGACTCAAGCATTGAACGAATACGTCAATGCAATCACTTTGAGAGGTGCATGGAACCGTGAAAACCTTGTCGAAGGTGATTCCGAACCTGATTCGTCAGTATCGATCGACACCACTGCTGATATCGATCGATACCAATCTGAAGAACCGATACATGAGCCTTGTGTCGATCGACACCAACCCTGTATCGATCGACACCAACCCTGTATCGATCGACACCTATCGCAGGCCAAACCAGAGATGATTGAGGAACGTGTCTACGAGCCTAAGGTACCATGCCCTTGATTACCCAGACACCTCAGAGACTCCATTTCCCCAAAGCAGCTGCGTGGCTTTGTGAAGATGGTACGAAGAATTCCACACACACACACTTTTGAAGAAGCCCTAGAATACCGCCCTCTGCTAAGTCACTTCCGGGATTGCAGAGAAACTGAGGACGAGATCAAGGCACTCTTCATCAAAGTCAGAAGTACACCGCCTCCACTGAAGCAGTTGACTAAAGGGAAGACCCAGGGAAATTTTCAATCTCATGCTCCATCCATCTCCAGAGTTGATTTCAAAGAGTCTCTGATTGATTTAGGATCTAGCGTTAATGTTATGTCGAAGACACTCGCAGAGAAGCTGCAAATCGACGACATAAGATCTACTCAGATGGCTCTCACATTCGCGAATCTTCCACCTCAGTTCCATACGGTACAATCCCTTATTTGATGGTTAAGGTAGGAGACTGTCTAGTTCCTACCGATTTTCAGGTTGTGGATATGCACGCAAGGTCTAGCAACCCTTTGATTTTTGGGAGACCGTTCATGGCTATGGCTGGTGCAGTTATAGACACGCTCAGTAAGAGCATCTCGTTTTCGTACTTTGACGAACATGTCTCCTACAAAGCCATCCCTAGAGGAACTCCCGCACATATCCCTTGCATCACCGCTGATACAGGAGAAACATTGGTAGTTGATCTTTTGGAAGAGCCTTATGCTAAGCCAACTGTCATAGAAGTTCTGGATCGTCCTCCTATCTTAACCAAGAAAGCCATCAAAAAGATTAAGGCAAAGAAGGAGGTGAAGAACAGAAAAGTCGAGACTGCTACATATGTCACCTTATCCCTCAGAAGTGAGATGGAGATTCGATCGAATATAAGGTGAAATGCAAAGGGACCTCAAGGCCATTATCTAAGGCTAGAATTCTGCTTACTCCGGAGCTGAAGGAGAAAGAACAAGAGGTTGTGGAGAACATGTTGTGCAGAACTCTGAACCATGAGATGTCAAGTTGTGGAGCATGTTTTCCTGCAAGCTCTCATTCTTATCCGGACTGATCGTTCGTAAAGTCAATCTCGTGATGTAAAACAAGCGCTGAGTGGGAGGTAACCCACTGATAAGTCTGTACATATGAGTCTTTTATCTTTATAGTTTTTGTTTTGTGTTTCGTTGTGTCACGTGAAACAGATTCGGAGGCCCCGTATCGATCAATACCACTTGCTATCGGTCGATGCCCGTCATTAAACATGCACGTTCTGGGTCGATCTACATAAGGCGAGCAACTCATTACACTCAGTATCGATCGACACCACCTGGTATCGATCGATACTCCATGCGCATGTAAGTTTGCTATAAACCCTACGGTTTTTCCTTTCTTCTCCCACCGCCTCCATCGCTCGATACAAATACCACTTTCTCTCTCTCAAAATCACAAATCTTCGTTTCTCAATGGATTTGAGTGATTTTTGTGTCTATCCTGCTCGGATTTTCGTTCTCTATCTCATTCTCTCACTCAATCTCACGATCTACAAGGTATGAATCACGAATCTTCATCTTTTCAATCCGTGAACCAAGGTTTGATTTTCGATTTTTAGGCTCTTAGAACTTGTTTTGCTGGATGATTACCATTTGATTAGTGTGTTCTAGGACTAGTTGAATCTTGCACTACACCTCATTGCCATTGGTTTACACTTTTAGAGTTTTCAGATTCGTGTTCTTCATATCATGCTCGATACCTGTATCAGCATCGATCGATACCACATTGGTATCGGTCGATGCCAACTATTTAACTTAGCCGAGATTTCTGTGTTTGAGAGAGATGTTTGATTTATGATGTGTCTTTATGTCTTTGTTTGCAGATGACATCTAGGCCAAGAGAGCACGAACTTCCGACGCATCAAGCTCAAACCCACCAACCAGAGATTTCATTTTGGGTCAACGTGCAAAAATCTGGGATGGTGTGCATTGGCGGAGAGGTTTGGTAATGGGTTACCTAGGCCACGACACCTACAGAGTAAGGGTTGACGGAGCGTCCGCAGACATCGAGGTTCCACATGCTTCCCTGTGGAACATGCCACCACCAGTGCCATCTTCGTCGCCAGCACCAGCGGCTAGTGTTGATCATGTGGTTCATGATGCCACAGTTAGAGCTCCTTGGCCTAAGTGTAACGAGAAGGCCAAGATTCCCTGCTGACACGATTCGACTAAGGACCGGCTTGCTCTAGTACGTTTGAGAGGGATAGATCCACGACTCCAAGGAGTTCTCGAGAAAAGATGCTAAGGGGTGGGAGAATTCCCGAAAATCCCTAGACCCAATTCCGACGAAGAACACTTGAAACGAGGGGGTGGCTGCGTTTGCTTGAAGGATCCGAGAACAAAGATGTTAGAGCGTGGGAGATGAATCCCGAAAATCCCTAAGCCCTTTGTTGCGAGAAGAATCGAAGGAGTAAACGGATTGAAGGTTGCGTCGAGAAGATGCGGAAATAATCTCGATAAACCGAAGTAGATTTCAATGACTAATTATCAATAAATCGAGAGAAAAAGAGATGAAATCTCTGAAAATATCTTTGATAAAAATGTTGTATGTTTTCGCAAATGAGGGAGAAGAAGAGATAAAGAGAAAAAATTCAAAAGACAAGTCAAAGAGTCTCCTCGAAAATGAGAGAGAGACTACATGGAAAATTACAAAGAAATTAAATGACAGTTTGAACAACTCTTGGGATTCCGCCAGAAAATCCCCGCGCAGAATTTCCCCTGGGAAAGTCCCTCGAAAAGTCCCTCGGGAATAAATCCCTCAGAATTTCCCTCCGAAAATTCCCCCGCGGAACTCTCAAGAAATCTGACCGTTAGGCGGTGTAAGCCGGTTGCCTCGTTAAAACCTCTATACGGAAAACCCAATTGGGACAAAACCGTATACATGGAAAAGAGTACAAACGACTTACACAAACAGCCAAACCTCATAGAGAGTTCGAAGACAATGAGGTGAGGACGGGTTGTGTACGTTGGTCCTCCTCGATCCTTGCATCTGTGAGTAAGCTCCGAACCGCTCCCACTAGTTGATGTGCCTTAGACCGTGTGATGGGTCCTTCGGGAACCTCCATCGCGTCCATGATCATATCATCCCCCTCCTCTTGAAAAGGATTTTCCCTCAAATCGATTTCATCTGCAACATAAGGAATACTATCAGCAACATTAAAACTTGAACTTATCGAATACTTACCTTGGAGATCGAGTTTGTAGGAATTGTCGTTGATCTTTTCCACCATGGTGAACGGCCCATCAACTCTCGGCAATAGCTTCGATTTTCTTTCCTCCGGGAACCGTTCTTTCCTTAGATAAATCCAAACAAGATCGCCGGGTTCAAAAACCTTCTTGTTTCGCCCCTTGTTTGCGTGCTTGTGGTATTGCTCCGTCTTACGTTCGATGTTTGCTTTTCGCCTTCTCGTGCATCTGTTTGACCATCTCGGCCCGTTTCTTATCGTCCATACTCACATGTTCACTCAAAGGTAAAGGAGTTAAATCGAGAGGAGTAAGCGGATTAAAACCATAAACGAGTTCAAAAGGAGAAAACAAAGTCGTAGAATGTTGTGCATGATTATAAGCAAATTCTACATGAGGCAAACAATCTTCCCACGATCTAAGATTCTTTTTAATGACAGTCCGCAAAAGAGATCCTAAGGTCCTATTGACCACCTCGGTTTGTCCGTCCGTTTGCGGATGACAAGTCGTAGAGTCTTCCAAAAATAGCTAAGAAACTTTGTATCTCTGTCCGACACTATAGTCCCAGGCATTCCATGCATGCGAATAATTTCTCTAAAGAATAATTCGGCTATGTTCGATGCATCATTAGTTTTATGGCAAGGAATAAAATGCGCCATCTTAGAAAACCTATCGACTACCACTTAAATCGAATCATTACCTTTCCTAGACTTAGGCAATCCTAACACAAAATCCATAGAAATATCGGTTCAAGGAGCACTAGGAATGGGTAAAGGAGTATACAGACCTTGGTTTTGACATTTAGATTTTGCATACTTACAAGTCGTGCACTGGTTGCAAACACGTTCCACATCGCGTTTCATATGCGGCCAAAAGAAATGATCTTGCACGATATGAAGTGTTTTGGCAACGCCAAAATGTCCCATAAGTCCACCGCCATGTGCTTCCCTAATAAGCAAATCTCGTAAAGAAGAATTTGGAATACAAAGACGGTTCTCGTAAAACAAGAAACCGTCGCTTTGAAAATACTTTCCAAAAGCGAATTTAGAACAAGATGAGAAAACTTCCTGGAAGTCGGAATCGGTTGCATATGCTTCCTTGATCATCTCAAACCCAAGTATCTTAGCATCAAGTGTCGAGATTAGAGTGTACCTCCGAGACAACGCGTCGGCAACGACGTTTTCCTTACCTTGTTTGTACTGAATCACGTACGGAAACGTCTCGATGAATTCAACCCAACGTGCATGCCTCTTGTTCAACTTTTGCTGGCTCTTTAAGTGCTTGAGAGATTGATGATCGGTATGAATGATGAACTCCTTTGGCCATAAGTAATGCTGCCACGTTTGGAGAGCTCGGACCAAGGCATAAAGTTCCTTGTCGTAAGTCGGATAATTGAGCGTCGCTCCTCCAAGTTTCTCGCTGAAGAAAGCCACGGGTTTCTTCTCTTGCATAAGTACAGCACCTATACCAATACCAGAAGCGTCACATTCAATCTCGAAAGCTTTCATAAAATCGGGTAAAATAAGTAAAGGGGCGTGAGTGAGTTTGTTTTTCAGTAATTGGAACGCGTCCTCTTGAGCTTGTTCCCATCGAAATCCCACGTCCTTCTTGATAACCTCGGTAAGTGGTGCGGCAATCGTACTGAAATCACGAACGAATCGTCGATAAAATCCCGCCAAACCGTGAAAACTCCAGACCTCGCTAACGGTCTTAGGGCTCGGCCAATCGCGGATCGCCTTTATCTTGTTCTCATCCACCTGTATGCCCTGAGAACTAACCACCAAACCTAAAAAGACAACGTTATCTGAACAAAAAGAGCATTTTTTCAAATTCCCAAATAAACATTCCTTCCTAAGCACGTCTAAAACTAATCGCAAATGTTCCACATGTTCGTATAGGTTCTTACTATAAATCAGAATATCGTCAAAGTAGACAACTACAAAGACGCCTATATACGACCTAAGAACATGGTTCATTAAACGCATAAAAGTGCTAGGAGCATTCGTCAAACCAAACGGCATTACTAACCACTCGTATAAACCGTGTTTGGTTTTGAAAGCGGTTTTCCACTCATCACCTTCCATCATCCGGATTTGGTGATAAACACTCTTAAGATCGATCTTAGTAAACACACTAGATCCATAAAGTTCGTCTAACATATCGTCTAACCTCGGAATCGGATGACGATACTTTACCGTTATGTTGTTTATCGCGCGGCAATCGACACACATTCGCCAAGTACCGTCTTTCTTCGGCACAAGTAGTACGGGTACAGCACATGGACTCATACTTTCCCGTATATGTCCTTTAGACATCAGCTCATCTACTTGGCGTTGCAATTCTTTAGTTTCCACGGGATTTGTTCGATACGCCGACCGGTTCGGAAGAGTAGCGCCAGGGACAAAGTCGATTTGATGCTCGATTCCGCGGAGTGGTGGCAAACCACTTGGTCCATCGTCCGGGAACACATCAGCATGTCCCTGCAAAAGAGATGAAACACTAATCGGAATATCCGGCTCGGGATTAGTCATACTCGAGAGAGCATCCCTAAAAACTAACAACACAAAAGATTGCCGAGAAACGAGAGCATGTTTTAGTTCACTCGGTTTAATAAATAACGATTCATTCACGAGTGTTCTCTCACATGTCTTAGTACCCATACTCTCGGTTTAAACAGAATGAGAAGACGAGGGATCACTTACCTTGCTTTTTCCGTGACTCTTTTCAAGTTTAAGTTGATCGAGATATACCTCGTGCGGCGATAGCGGTGCAAGAGTGATCTTTCGGCCGTGATGCTCAAATGAATGCTTGTTCGTAAATCTGTCATGAACAGCTCTACGGTCGTACTGCCACGGTCTTCCAAGTAGGATAGGACCAGCTTCCATAGGGAGAACATCGCACACTATTTCGTCTTCGTAGCGGCCGATTGTCAAAGGAACCGAAACTTGTCGGGTAACTTTGAGATGTCTTTGATTGTTCAACTATCGAAGGTTGTAAGGCCGTGGATGCTTCCTGGTCTCCATACCTAGCTTATCTACTAAAGTAGTGCTAGCAACATTAGTACAACTTCCACCGTCTATAATTAGACTACATACCTTGCTTTTAACCATGCAACGGGTATGGAAGAGATTTTCTCGTTGTTCGTTTTCAATGACCGGTTCCTGGGCAAGGAGAACACGTCTCGCCACTAAGAGCTCCCCGTCAACCGCATGCTCTTCATAATCATCAAAGATTGGAGCGGTTTCCGTCTCTTCTTCATCGTCGGTCACGATTTCACCGTTTTCTAGCATCATCATCGCGCGGGCATTCGGGCACTTGTTCGCGTAATGTCCTTTGCCTCTGCACTTAAAATATTCAATATAAAGATTACGCATAGGATTTGAATCACCTTTACCCTTGTAGTTGATATATCATGGTTTTTACCCTATTTAAGCCATGATATAAGTCCTTTTTATAGATTCTTTCTAGTGTTTTGTAGTATTTTAGAGTCTTTTGCAGGTCTTAGCACGTTTGGAGCTTAATTGGAGTTATTGGAGCTTTCTGGAACATTCTGGAGCGAAGCAGAGATCCGTGTAGCTGAGGCATCAAAATCACCTGAGTATCGATCGATACCCGTCGAGGAAACAGAAGGATCGCGGCTTAATCAAGAGTTGAAGAATTGCAACTTGGTCCAGAAGTCTCTGATAATTACAAGAAGACCCCAACTCGTATTTTAGGTTATAAATAGGAGTTTTCAGCCACCTGTTTAGGCTATGCTTTTTATTACTTTGGTTTGAGACAAGTCTGATTTCCGTTCGTCCGAGATCAGATCTTTAAACCTTCTTTGATTATTATTTGATGATTTATTCAGTTATGTCTATTGATTCAATTGCCATGTCTGAGTAGATCCACCTTAGGTTTAGGGTTTTCTCATAAAGGATTTCTCTGAATGCTAGGTTAATTATCTGTTTAGGATTCACCATCTGAATTATAGTTCTTCGCTTAGGTTGTGTTCAAAGCTAATTCTAGGTTGACGAATCTGGAACTTAGATCTTAGGATAATTGATTACGCACGACAGTTCGATTAATTACCTGATAGAACCTAGGTGAGCAAATTGATTATTCGCAAAGAAATTTGGTTTAATTGATTTGTGAACATATAAAACCTGATATTAAAGCTGATTTAGACTTTAGGATTCTCAAAGAGATTTGGAATTCCTAGGATTTAGATTTAGATAATTCTCGCAACGATACTTGGTTAATTATACTTTAGTGATTTGAGTTCTAGAACTGCGCTAAATCTGAATCATGTTAGTTAGTTTATCTGCATTCATTGATTTCCTGAGAAAAACCATGGGCCTATATTTTCCTGATTGAATACAACTCTTTTATTTTATGCACTGCTTTTAATTACATATATTTGGCTTAGCTTGATTCTTAACTATACAATCTATTGTGCGTTTCTGTGAGTCTTATGTGGTTCGACCCCTAGCTTTACTATAAAATCTGCTTTAGTACTTTAGGGTATTAAATTGAGCATATCAATTTTGGCGCCGTTGCCGGGGACTCAATTCGCCATTAGATTTTAGCTGTAGAATTTCGACTAAGTTCGTCGGTATCGATCGATACTCACTAGTATCGGTCGAAACTCCGGCGATTTCTTTGTTGGTATCGATCGACACCACTTGGTATCGATCGATACTCAACGTATTTTTTTGGTTACTTACGTGCTTTGCCTAGTGTTCGTGAAACCAGGAGCAACAAGAGCACACATCTAGTTGAACTGTCACTGGAATAGCTAGCGCTTGTGGAACGCACAAACAGAAAGACCAAGCAAACATCAGGGATGAACAACCCAGTGGTTTTAAGAGCTGATGAAGCTAGAGTTCTGAGAGACCAAGAGGGTCATGTGTGTAATGAGAGAGGACAGCGACTCGATGAG
>PKML01021154.1:199270-298368 GCA_002933935.1 Eutrema yunnanense | reverse complement strand
GCTTGTACTCGAAGTAGCCCGAGAGCATGTATGCATCTTCTTGTATACTCTAACCGAGAACAAAGTTGCATTCGTAGCCTTCGTAGCTCGTAGATACCAATTACAACCGTCTTCACCGCATTTTACCACGTATCTACTCTTATCCGACTTACTTAAAGTGATCCCAAAACAATTCTGATGTGAAGCTCTATCAATGACATATATCAATTCCTGCTTACTTGCAAATTCTTGGCCTACTTTAAGACCCATACCATCTTCCCATGCATCTACAACCTGTTGTTCTTCTCCAGAATGTGGAAACTCAACAATTTCAAGCCTTCGGGAACTTTCCAGACCGTTATCTTCATTGTTATCCCCATCTTCACGTGATGCATTCTCACCATCTACGTTCTCTCCATCTACATTCTCACAATTTGCATTCTCTATCGGCTCATGATGTTGTTCTGTTGAACAGTTCCCTATGTAAATAGCAATGACACCATCATTAACTCCAACATTACCATCATTTACGCCAACAATAGCTCTACCATTATCGCCGTAATTCACACCAAATGAACTTACATGCTCTACTCTCGAAAATTGCTCGCCCAACTCATTTAATTCAACATCTTTGCTGACCTCTACAACCTCTACATTCAAAACACTTCTGCGTTGCTCTTTATCCAAGGAAGTCAAATAGACAGAGACATCCTCATCATCCAATATATACAATCGTCTCTGAGTTTTCACTACTATTGGAATGTAACTCAGTTTCAGCTTCGCCGTTGATTCAGCTACCCCAACCTTCTTGGATATCCTATCCACTATCACTGAGTAAGTTATCTCTTCCAAACTTGATGTTTTAAACATTACAGCGTACATGCAACCTTCTTTTGAAATCCATTTGTCATCTTCTCCACAATTTGAATAATATCCTCCATAATCAAAAAGCATGTTTGTGATCATTGTCTCCTGAATATAAATTTAAAAACTACATTACAATCCAGTAATACCAATAGCTCCCAGTTGTACACTTGCCTCAGTAATACCAATTGTTTCCACTGTATCACAGCAAATTGGGTGAAATCGGGGCAAAAACTATATTCTACCTACGATAATCTATAAATTCAATTAAGAAATTGTAATTTCAATTGAAATCACATCCCCCGAATTTGTAATTTCAATTCAAATCCCCTGAATTTGTAAATTCAATTCAAATCTTAGGGTTCTAGGGCATAATCTACTAATATTATAGAAGAACTAACCTCGTTTTTAAGCTTCAATGGCAGATGAAGAAGTAGAAGAAGAGTTGTCGTTTCCCAGAAGAAGAGCTCTCACGATGGGCGATGAATTCTGCGAATCTCCCGTTTTTGAGAGAAATTTTTTTTTTCCCTCGCGCCTGATTGGCTGCAATTTTTGGCGCCTGATTGTTTTTTTTCTTTCTTTTCCCTTCTTTTTATTGGGCGAAATTTGTTTTGTTTTAATTGGTCGAAATTTCTAATCCTCCTTTACGATTGGCCCAAATTTGTTTTGTTCTAATTGGTTGAAATTTGTAAACCTACCTTCTGATTGGATGAAATTCCCTTAATTATCATTGGTCAGCATTTCTTTTTTTTAATGTCCTACTTTCGAAATTAGAAGGGCAAGATTGGGATATCACATTTCATTAAAAGAGAAAGGGTATGGCTGAATAACATTGGGTATAGATGAATAACTCTATATTTGAAAGGACAGATGTGAATTTGGCCCCATTTTTTTCCCAGAAACCTTACTGTTGTGAAATCACTAATTGAATTTATTGGGAAATAAACAACAACAGGTGGTGTCGAAACAAAAAGACAACAACAGGCCCAAGTCCAGCCCAAGCCCTCACTGTGTTCTATTTGAAGCTGACAAATCTATAGAAAAGAAACAAAGAGAAGAAGACGAAGAAGAGAACCCAAAACGTAGCATAAACCTTGATTCTTGAAAGTTAGATGTATATTTTTCATATCTTTAATCTCAGATTCTCTAAAGTTGTATAGTTGGTAGGAGGATGCTAATATGGGCCAAAAGCTTCTTGGCTTATAGTAATATATATGGCTCTAATTGTAACGAATCCATGTATAGAGTAAAGCTCATCTTTACAATTACAAGTCTCAATTGCTTGTGCAGTTTTTTGTTTCTTGTTTCTTTAAATTTCCTCTACCCATAAAATCTCTCTACCAAAATTCACCCATCAAGATCCCAAAAAGTCTGGAAACAAAAAACAAAAGCAAAAAAGTAAGAATCTAACTGTTGTTAACCTGTTCAAAGTGCTGTCGATTTGCATGACGTATGCCTGTAAACAAATCGAAAGCATCTGTTTTCAGACTTCACATGTGAAGTGAAGATATGTAGATAAGATAAGCCTTTGTGCAGTAACAACCAAATGGATATTGTTTTGTGCAGACGACGAGTCAAGCAACCACCACGGTTACTCCATTGATTCTCGTGCAGTTTCTTCATCTCTCGAGTGCAGATTTGCCACTTCATGATCCTCACAGGTAGCTAGAGGTGAAGAGATTTGGTTTGCAAGCCCGGTCGGATTTAACTTGATCCTTTTATTCTCTGCAAAACCCTGGCTAAACTGTATAATTTCTGAACTCTGATTCTGACCCTCATTAGCAACGAGACTAGGCTTTTTTGGTATAATTTCTGAACTCTGATTCTGACCCACGAGACTGAAGCATCCCGTATCCTCATTGAAGGATCTTCTAACTATAGCAATGCGATCAAAATCCTTACCAAGCTCAGCCTTGTACAAGTCATTGTACCTTATGTAGATAATTGCATTTTTGGCATTGAGTCCGTCATCATTCGGAGTCACATCTATGGCCACGTTCACAATCTCCAACAAATTGGAGAGACCACAGTCCCTACCAGTGGTGGCAACAGCAAGTTCCAAATATAGACGAATCCAGTCATTGTCTTGCAGCTCTGATTCCTTCACCTGACCAAAGGCAAAACATATTTGTTCATCATATGATGATGCTGCCACCGCCAATAGAGTGTCTGAATCTTACCAGGTAACAATTTTCAAAAGGATTCTCTGGCGGCCACTCAGGCAAGCTAGTACCTAAATACATGGCTCCTTTGCCATGGCTTGTTTCCCCTATACAAAGAGCAATTGAGTTGAGATGATTTCGTTGTATACAAAAGGAACAATTAATGCAACCATCTTTTACCTCGGATTCTTGCAATATTGCACGTCAGAATAAATTTGCCAAATTTGCCAAACTCTTCTTCTGATACTTTAGTCTGAAAAGTTTGAAGCGAAGAGCCAGCAGTTGCATCCAAAGTTATGTAGTAAGAGCCAACAGCTGAACCCGTTGAGACAATGTATTTCTTTACGCAAATGAGATGAAACTTTGTACCCTGAAATCAGAAATTGATTGTAGCATAGTATATAGAGCATGTGGATACAAAACGCAAAACAAAAAACAAAACAAGAGTTTTGACCTGCAGCAAATTGTAACGATGAAGGCCCATCCTAGCATACAGGAGGACTCTGCCAGGACAAGGAAACCGTTTATTACAGATCCTTTCATGTAGTCCGAGCGTAAAATTACTACCCTTGAGATCGAACACCTATCAGCAGATGCAAATAATCAGAGCACGATTTTAATGGATCAATCTCTTAAAAATAAGGAAGATCAAAGAATTACACCGCATTTCTTCAGAAGTTCATTAGAAAACTTTATCGCATCAGCATAACTCTTCCTATCCAAAAAGCCACAGATCATCTTCTCGTCTCCCTCAAGCAATTTAGGTTTAGGTTTTCTACAGAAGTTCATTATATATCATCCTCTTATCCATCCGGCCCACTCATTTTATGGGCTTTAGTTGGGCCTTCACAACCCAATCTCTCACTCATTTTGTTTTTTTCTTATTCTAAAAGAGTCATCGAAAACATTCAGAAAATTAAAGGATGACCGCCTAAAACCATACTCATACAACTCTAATTATTTTCCCCCAAACCCAAACTATTTACTTTTTCATTAAACCCCCAAACTTATAATTTTCAACTCTAAATCACCTAAACTANATATTCGAAATAACCAAAATACTCAAATTAAATAAATTTTTGCAAAATATAACCAAATTTTATTTAAATTAAACAAATTTTTTTAGTTTTTTCGAGAATTGAGATAAATTTCGGGTACCCAAAACTCGATCCGAACCCGGACGGAACCAAACTGAACCCGTTCTAAAAAAGAAAATATCCGAATGGGTCATAGATTTCTAAAAGTTGGGTACCCGAAACCCGAAAGAACCGAACCCGAACGGATACCCAAATGCCCATACCCAAAGAGGGACTGTTTGTATCAACGTCATGAAGTCAGCAATGGCAGTTCTAAACAGACAAGGATGCAGCCCATAATAAAAAACTCGATCTGACTTGACCCGTTTTTTTAAAAATAAAAAACATTAAGTTTAAGTAAATGAAAACGCGTTTAATAACAAAAAAAAACCGGTCCGACTTGCCCATAACCCGAGATGTCATCATATGCTACACGGATCTCACTTTTCCTTCCCCATGATTGACCCACAAGGAAAAAACAACAAAACCTGAGAACCAAACATCCTTATAATAACGCTAGAAATTCGAATCAACTGCAAAAACCCTATTTTTCCATCTTCTTCTTCAACTTTGGACCAGATTATATTATTTCAAAATATTAAAAATCCTGAAAATCCAGATTATATTATTTCAACCAGAAAATAGGGTTTTTGCAGTTGATTCGAATTTCTAGTGTTATTATGGGATGTTTGGTTCTCAGATTATATATATTTTTGTTTTTTTTCCAAGTCGGATTGATTTTTTTTTATTATGGACAATAACTGTTTATTAAACGCGTTTTCATCTACTTAAACGGGTCAGATTTTTCAAGTCGGATCGGTTTTCTTTTTTATCATGGGCAATAACTGTTTTAAACGCGTTTTCGTTTATTTAAACTCCGTGTTTTTTTTCAAATCGGATAGGTTTTTTTTATTATGGGCAATAACTATTTATTAAACGCATTTTAGTTTACTTAAACTTCGTTTTTTTTTCTTCTGGAAACCTAAATCATGAAAAAAGTAATGAAGAGACTAAAAATAGACACCACATAGCATAAACCTTCTTGATTCTTGAGAGTTAGAATATCCCGGCCCGGAAATGAAATTCAACTATGCGGCGGTTCGGTATATTCAGAAAATCAGTTCGATTAACCCGGTTTATAGTCTTGGTTTAATAGATCCGGTTTGTAAATGTACATCTAAACCGAAAATTGGATTCTCTGGTTTTAATCGCAGGGAATGGTTCGCAGAAAATTGAATTGATGAAGACGAGAGCCTCTTCATCAGAAGAGACCTCAACGTCCATTGACACAAACGAAATCTTCACAGACTTGAAGGAAAAGGTAAGACATTGCAGCAATGTAATCGAAAAAACCGGAGTTTGTTGGCTTTGTGTTGTGTTTTGATTGTTGGTATTGGTACAATGGGATGGTCCTGAGAACAAGTCGACTGTACTTGTTTATGGAGGAGGAGCCATTGTTGCTGTTTGGTTATCTTCCATTGTTGTTGGTGCCATCAACTCTGTTCCACTGGTAACAACACAATCTTTCAAAAAAAAAAACCTTTGAGATCAGAGAATGTGTAATGGGTTTGAGACTCAAATGCTTCTTGTTTGTTTTTGAGTGTAGCTTCCGAAAGTTATGGAACTCATTGGTCTCGGGTACACAGGATGGTTCGTCTACAGATACCTTCTCTTCAAGGTAACAAAACTGCGACGAGCTTAATTATAATCAATGGAAGCATCAAAGATCTGATCATGAATCAAAATCTCTCTTCTTCTTGTTTCAGTCAAGCAGAAAGGAATTGGCTGAGGATATTAATTCTTGAAGAAGAAGATTGCAGGGACCGAATAGATTCAATTTTTTATTAAAAAAAAACAGTTTTCTTTCTGAGGTTTTTCCTGTAATATCATGATTATACAATGTCTCTGTTTCAACAATGTATCTGATGCATTCTGAAACTATTATCTTATATATATATATACATCTGCAAGTGTAAGTATCATGATTGCTTCACAACCTAAATCCGACCAAAACATTAGTTGTGGTTAAAACCAATAGAAGTAACATAAGAGAAAAAGGGTTGAACTCATGGTTTCCTTTGAATGATGGAGAGCTCGGCTCGGAGATGAAGAACATCATTGATGAAGTAAGGAGAATCATTAGCAATGAATGTCTCCCATGGACTTGCAAACAAGTTCTTGTATCGAACACCTTTACCTCTAGAGAACCCATACTTTCCTTTGAATTTTCTAACAAACTCCTCTGTTGGCTTCGACCTCGCTGAAAACACCGAGTCCACAGTCAGACTCACAGATCCTTTATCTTGCATCCCAAGAAACAATTCAAAACAGTGAAACGAATCTAGCTGGTCCCTGTTGCAGTGAACTGAGAGAAAGAACCCTTGTCCTCCTAAGTGAAACTCTTGAGAAGTTATCCGACTCGACGGATGGAGTGCCGAGTACACGATGCATTGTTTTGCGAGAAACCTCGAATTCCACAACTTTGATGGGTCTGCATCTGTAGGCTCGTTCAACAAACCGGTGTTCGGGTTGTTCGAGGGCTAGACTGCGTTGTTCTGCTTTGAAAAAGAGAGCTTCAAGGACTAGTTTTGATTCGACACAAGGTTTAAAGTCGTCTGATGTCAAGATTTTCTTAAGTCTTGGACATGTCATGTGAGGGAAACGGATGTAGCGAGCGAGATGAGACCCGAGGATCTATTGCCGTTCTTCTACAACTGAGTAACGTAATTCAACACAACTTCGTATAAATGGTCTCCAGTCGGAATCTCTAGATCGTCACTCGCTAGAATTGCCTCCATACCTACTAATGGTAAAGCTATCACATACTCTAATGGAAACCTAATCAATCAAAACGCTCCAAAATGTTGAATGAAAATCAACAAGGCTTTTTGATGAATGATCAAGAAGAGACGTACGTACTTGGATATATCCTTGTAGCGAGATGCGAGGAATTTTCTTGCAGCAATTATCAAAGGCTTTACTGAATCAGACATTACCATAGTCGAAGGAAGATCAAGAAGTAGCAATGCAGAGTCTAATGTGAGAGGCATATTTAGCAACAAACTGCTGCAATATACCTTCATACACGAAGCAACCTCAAACTTGTCTGCAGCCATTAGAAGATCGAGCAAAGCAGGGATCGTCGTGTCTGAAACTGAATTGATATACATGACTTTCAAAAACTCCATTACAGCAGCTTCCTCTGCAAACAAATGGAAATTACTTTCACCGAACCAAACAAAAAAATGAAGTCAGAGAATTACAATACCAGAAGCATCTATCTATTTTCAAGGTCAAATGTTTTTGCTCCGACTCAAGCATTCCATTAGAGATTAGCTGTGAGAAAACAGAAATTCTAATCAAGATTTCATTAGCATTGCATAAAATCCATTGAGAGGCTCTCATTTAATTAGATTATTTGACAATTTAGTTAGATCATTTAGGCGGCATCTATCGTCTTTAGATCTTCCTTGTGTGTGAGGAGTGTTGGTGCTGGATTTCTACCGAAATCCGGCCCATAAAGCCCACACAGGAAAAAACATAAAGCCCGTAAAATCGACCAAGTCAAAGGCGAAAGGGAAGTAACCCAAGTTCGATGACCAAGTCAAAAGAGAAAGAACAAGCTAGAGAAAGTGGCCGAGATTCACCGAGATCTCCGGACACGTGTCATGAAAAGAGAGAAAGCAGGAGATGAAGTTCGGAGCTCGTCCGCGAGCTGAGGGCGTGATAAGCTTAGTGGAAGATGTCAACAGAAAGTGGGCGGAGTTGACGTTGCTTGGAGCGCAAGTTACGGACTTCGTGAAGATGGATGGATTTTAATTGTAAAAGAAAGAAGGTGGTGAGAGGGGAATGAGAAGAAGAAGAAAAAAAAAAAATTCACTTTTACAATTCTTTGGACGAATCAAATATTTTATTACATTCGATATTTTGTAATCAAATATTTTACATTCGATATTCGATCGCACTTCATGTAAACACCCCAAAGAGAGATAATATTTGTATTCGATAAATTTCTCGTATTAATTTGTCGATTCAAGCCTTTCTTTATTATTATTAGGCTTATTACGAGAGTCTAGTCCTGAAATTCTCCCGATTCACATAACCAAATACTTGGTGATCGCTCGCAAGGAGTATACAAACCCTAATATTTTTAGAAAAGTTAAGAAATTGGATTCATACATCTCTTCATAATTGAAAATTTTATTTCCATACGATTTGAAATTGAAATTGGATTCATACATCTCCTGTTACCATGTCTTTAGCGGTGAAATCAGGTTTGTTATGTTGAGAACCATCGCCGATCAGAGCCTGAGTTGTAGACCGTCGAAATCCTCCATGTCTCTTACAAGCTATTTTTTTTGTTCTTCAACGCACATAAAGGCTAAGGGATCTTTAAGTGAGATGATGGTAAGAAATTAAAAAAGATTTGTAGCTTGAGTTTGGATGTAGAGCTTTATACGTTTAGAATGTAAGAAGTGGTTTTTTTTTGGTCGAAGGTGAAAAAAAGTATATCGTTTTGTGCTGTATTTTATTTTTTATTTTTTGTTGTTGTTTACCTTTTAGGTGCATTTTGTGAATTTTTGTTTTTTTAAAAATAAAATATAATAATTTTAAAGTGTGAATTAATTGATTCACTATTTTTAGTTTAATGTTGTTATTTTTTTATATATTTTTTAAAGTAGATTAGCCTCGCGTTTTCAATTGCGATGGATTTTTTTTTTTTAATCACAAAATTCTCAATGGAGAGTTTTTCAACGGCTACGATACAAAAGCAGTGACCAGTCGCTAATCCAACGGTTGTAAACAAATGACGTACAAAGTCCGACATAGCTATGTTAACTTTGAAAATCCTCTTGAAAAACCTAAAAAAATTTGGGAGAATGACAAATTAGGAAATTGAAAGGGAAGATTCTCTGTTATTGTGAGAAGAAAACCACTCCAAATCCATTTGAAAATTCAATTTCATACACAAATTTCAAACCACATCATCGTCAACACATCACGAGTCACGGCTGGAAAAGAGTTCACCGATTACCTTTCTCGACGGTGGCTCGCGACAGAGAAACGGAAGTGGCGGTGACGGCGAAGCTCTCTGGTGGTCCTCTCGCGGTTCCTCTCAAGTAACTTTCTCTCCTCCTCCCTCGATCTCCTTCTCTTTGGTTCCTCTCACAGCTAGGGTTTATAGTGGAGAGGGCCTCACTCTTGGATCAGGATGTTACAAAGCTCCAGTGGGGATGAAGTTGGGGAGAAAGAAGTTATCTCCCCCTCCACCAGTATTGATTCTGTTTGGGAAGGCGACGGCTATCAATATATTACGTCAGATGAGAAATAGTGGAAACAGTGGAAATATCTGGCTGGATAAAATACCCCAGTAGGACTGGGATACTCACTCTGCTTTCATCGGATTATCGTAGGCGTCTGAGAGAGTACGTGACGCAACCTATCAAAGAAAATGAGGCAATGCCGTGTTTAACTATTGAAAGGTTCAATTTGGTACGTGAAACCCATCCTCTCCCTGAATCATACTTCATGTCTGATTCCGATGGATATATTTTTCTGTACTGGTTTACGCAAGGGCCTGGTAATGAGTACATAGTGGATGAGGAAATCAGAAGAATATTGAAGCTGGTTGGAGGTCCTATTCGAGACCAGATAGCACATTTAATCTGTTGGGCATATGCAGTATGCGATTTGATCAGTTCGTGTAGGCTATTACACGGATTAGACAAAGAGTTTCTCCTACTCTCTCCGATGTTCTTGTGCCGGAATGTTTATCAAAAGGAGTTTACAGACAAATGCAAAGCTGCGAATGATGAAGAACACTATTGCCTTGCTGGTAGTATACTTGACGGATTGATGTACGCTAAGACATATGGAATACCGAGAGAAAAACCCGAAGAGCGTGTATTTGATTGCCACATGTCAAAGGAATTGATTAATGGAGATGAAGAACGCTACAAGATAAGCGAAATATTTGCTTATGAGACTCTAGAGTTAGCGTTCCAACGAGTGAAAACAGGATATCCTGTTGCTGCATCATTAATGTGCTTTGAGGGTTGGTGTACACGTTGGGAAGATAATGATCAACCAACAAACATTTATCATGGCCCGAAATTTGGTGGTAAATATCTCCGTCTGCATGCCGTAATCATTACTGATTTCAAAATAATCAATGGGATTAAGGTAGCGATTTGCAAATCTAGCAACGGGGAAGGTTATCACAATCATGGATACATGGCGGTTAATGTTGAAATAATGATAACACTGGTTGGTGCCACAAAAAGAACGGGTAATCCAAATAGTTGGAAAAAGAAGCCGCAGTATCTACTAGATGGTTTCTTCTCGATTGACATGGAAATGGGTCCTGAGCCATTAATAAAAGTGGAGCCAGATCGAGCAAAGGAGAACATGGAGTTTAAGGTTTGTGTGTGTGTTGATCTATTTTATTTTATGGTGGATTAGGTCGAAACTGATTGTGTTGATAATTAGGTCGAAACTGATTGTGTTGGTCCCCGGCTTGCCCCTAAATATCAAAATCCTCTAACTAATAGGTAATAACGTCTTGTCTGCCTTACAAGAATTGAAATACCCCATTCTCTGTTATTCACTTTATGTTTTTGCTTTTGTGCTCATACCTGCAGTGTTTCCATGGAAAAGCCTGAGTCGCTGGTAATGTTTCTTTCTTTGTCTGTTTTTACGAGAAACAAAAGTTGGAAGCAATTCCAAGACATTTTGTTTGGTTTTGGTTTTGAGCAGGTGTCTTTTGGTTCTGCGGGAGGTTACACTACTCTTGAAGCATTCGCATTCGAGGATGTAATCAAAGCTGGAACATCCTTATACGGAGTGAGTACAGAACCATTGCATTGCATTTGAACAATCATTTAGCTAGTTTTCATTTTTTGTTGGAGTTAAGTTCTGGAAAACTCTTGAACATACCGGTATTTTGTTTATTATTCAAAAAGCTCACTTTATACCACAGTTTTTGCTGATTGTAGGTCTTGTGTTCTTATGAACAAGTGATAATTCATATTAGTTTGGGTTTTCTTCTTTCTTAATGCAGATAGCAGACTTAAAAATGCTGAAAGAAGAAGGCCATAAGGTTGAATCCTGCTATATTGACAATCTTGTTGGTGAGTCAAATGGTTCGAAGAGAGCATTTATAGTATTTCTTGATCGGCTGCCAAAATTCTTGAGCTTGTAATATTTTGCAGGAGATGAGATATCACAAATCAAACTCTGTCCGGATCGTCCTCGTCTCCAAGCCGCAACAACAATCCATCCTTCAGCTCTTCCCAACTCTGAAAAATCCACATCGATTGTCGCCATTGAAACCAAACGCTAGCTTCTCCTTCAATGAAGCTCTGTGCAAGATTCATTTCTCTAACTCCAGTGAAATCCTCGCGAACAAAGAAATCCATGGTCGCAATTTAACACCTGCGAAAATTGGAATCTCAATGTAACAGAGATTCCCCTTATCCAATTTACTTATCGTATGGTTTATGTTTTTCAATCTCGGTTTGACCTTTGGTTTAGTAATTTGTCGTTTTTGAGAAACACAGTATTTGTATGGCCAGTTTTCTAAAAATATATCGAAAAGCAAAATTACTCTCTCTCTCTCTCTCTCTCATTTCTGATTCACCATTGTCGTCTCCTTGAAACCAAGCTCTTCGAGGTGATTATTCTTCATCCAAAATCACCTTTTAGTCTTGTTTTCTCCTCCTTTCGAATCCAAAAGGGGTTTCTAGAGTGGGTTTTATCTATTTTTGCAAACTCTGTCTCACTCAATGAACCCCATCGCGTTAGATTCGATCCGAGCTCACGACGCACCAATTTGATAAGAACCGAACTCCCAAACTCCTTTATTGATTATCAATTCCCGATTACAAACCACGAACCCTAGATTGAGACTAGCCACGTCTCCAATTTTCAAAACCCCATAATTCTCTCAATTCTTAACGATTTTTGGCTCTAACCCACTCGATTTTTCGAGCTCTATCCATTTCCCCCATCGCCCAACTCTATCTGCAAAGGTACGTGCTTATTTTTGCTAATTTACAGTCGCGATTTTGGGAGTTTTGAACTCATGTGTGTGAATTCTCTTATTTCATGTTCTTGGCTTATACATTCATGAAATTATGCTTTGAATGGCTGTTATGAGCTTCAATCGCCATATTGAAACTAGGAATTTGTGGATTTTTTCGAAATCCTAGGATTTATGGCATGAAATTGGGAATTTTCGAATTTACTTGTAAATTTCGATGGAACTTGATGTTTTGCACTACCACTTGAGTCTAATTCGACGTGTTGCCTTCTATGTGAGCTTGTTTTGTAGTGATTTGGATTGACATTCATGTTTTCCTCTATTTTTTAGATTTTCTCGTTTCGAAACGTATAGCATAAGCTTGCTCTCGATTGTCCTTGTTCAATCAATGTTGCTAGTTGCAGGACTAGATTTTGGACTACCTTGTTTGTGATTTCCACATTGTTCTCACATTGCAATTTTTGGTTGTTCATTTTGCAGACAATGACAAAAACACAAGGTAAGAAGACGAATAAAAAATGCCAAGAAGAAGAAGAAGAAGAGGAAGAAGGATAGGTCTGGACGCACGTGGAAGGACAGTAGTTCCCCACGCCTTGGATGTTGTCTTCGAAGGAACTCCCAAAGCATATCGCTTATCAAAAGCGCGGGCAGTCCAACAAGTGTGATGCGTTCGACTCAATGTTCTACAATGGGTTATTGGGAATCAAGATGGCACCTACACGATTTACCGACAACAATGGGTTATTGGGAATCAAAGCTCACATGGGGATTAAGGACGATGTTAGGATGATCATGAACAACATTGGCCTCGGCACCATGATGTATGAGCCATATGCTCTTTATCCTGAGCCAGTCCGTCAGTGCCTCGCTTCTGCCCGCATTACCTACAAGAATCCCGACAACCCTAAAGCAACTCAAGGCACATGTGGTACTTCATTGAGGGTGAACTCTATTGCATCTCTTTTCCAGAGATTTTTGAGCTATTCGATTTCAATATTGACAACACGAGGGTAGCATTTCCGAGAAATTCCCATACAGCAACGAGCTTTGGGAATTCATTGGTTCACGTCCCTTTGCCTCGAGAGGAGCAAAACAAGCTTTACTTCGGAATCCCGCTCTTCGCTGCGTTGCCAAGATGCCCAGCAACATTCTCTACAGTCTACACCAAGGATGAATCCGCGGCAATTACAAACACGGAGCTTTGGATGATTCATTATGGGATTGGCCATTTGGTGCAGGATATCTATCCACAGCCGGTTTCCACGGAGCACGACATCAACTTTGGAGCCATCTGAACACTTAATATGGGAAGGTTATCAACTGGAGAAAGAGAAGACGCAGTTTCAAAACAGACTTTCAAGCATTTTGAATGAATTATTACTTAATGAAAATGTCTGGTCTTTGCTTCATTTCCACAACAATCAGGTACAAGTGCAAGTACAACATAAGAAGAGGCTGCAGAAGTTTTATAAGTCTCGGATGTTCAAGTATAAAGCAACAGGAAGGCGAATGTCATTGTTGCTCTTAGCCGTTTGGTTTGACTTTCAAACAGATTCCTCTTCTATATGGCACCGATGGAGATACAAACCGGCATTGCTTGAGCTTTTGGATGGTTATTGGAGTTGCAGCGGAGGATCTGGTCTTGGAGATATAAGGGTCATAGTTGTGACCTGCCACAACAATTCTTTCGACTCACGCTTGAGGACAAGCGGCGGAGTATTGATAGGATGCAGAGTTAGAGAGAAGGGTGTTCACACTAGTGAGGCTGAGCTGGCAAATGAAGTTGTTGACGTGGCAGCTTCTGATTAGTTACAATAGAATGAAGAAGCTTTAGCCTCTAAGGGTAAATACGATGTGTACTTCTCTTTTATCTTCATGCTTTGTATGATGTTGTGAAGAACGTTATGAGTTCTTGGGCTACAATCGCCATGAGATTGTAGAGGGAGATTGAGTTCTAGAAGTTGTTTATCTAGTCTCAATCTAGGGTTTGTGGTTTCTAATCGGGAATTGATAATCAATAAAGGAGTTTGGGAGTTTGGATTTTATCATGTTGCTTACAGTTTTGCTCGCAAAAGCTGGAAAGCACGAGCCTTGTTCCTAAGCTGAGTCCTTTCTTCTGTACAGAAAATGCGTATACCTGATGGTTTGTGGAATAGATCTATGGCCGTCTACTCCTTGTCCACATTTTACCCTGCACCAAGACCTCTTTTCTGTATTCTAAGCAAGGGAAGTGAGAGAAACATATCTTTATAATTAGATTCTTTGCATAGGTTTAGCTTTACAAGTGTCCGTCCACTGGATTGTAATTATATTCTTTGCATAGGTTTAGCTTTAATGAATCCTTGGTTGCTCATATCTGCTCTCTGTTTGGGGCTTCTAATAATCAATTCACAACTGGAAACATCTACGAATCAAGTGCAGGTGCAGCAGCGATTCCAGCAGATTCAAGTTTAAGGCTCTTGAGGAGTGTTCCATAACTAGGGTTTAGCAATTCGGGTCTAAAGACAGTGAGAGAATTATGGCAGTGTTAGCGCAGCAATCCTTTATAGCCTTAAGGGATATGGACACACAAGGACCATGAGCTAAAGGGGGTCTCTTTGTAATTTGCTTTAAGTGTGACACCTATGGTGTGAGAATTAAAACCGTGACTTGAATTTGCCTAACATAGAAGATGATGCAAGGAGACACAAGAATGTGATTGACCTCTTTACCGTGAGTCCATGACAACAGGCAACTTGGTACTCCTAATATATACATTATCCTTCTAGTTTTTTTTATCTATGCATAAAAGAGGGAAAGCAAGAAGAAGAATGACTCCCATTCTTCCCCTATTTAGGCAAACATATGTTTATGATAAATTATTCAAGCACAACACATTTAAAAACCGATCTACTACTTAACAATCCAAATAACTTAGTCCAGCATTAATAAATAGGATCTTGTCTTGTGCAGACGACGAGTCAAGCAACCACCACCGCCACGGTTACTCCATTGATTCTCGTCCAGTTTCTTCATCTCTCAAGTGCAGATTTGCCACTTCATGATCCTCACAGGTAGCTAGAGGTGAAGATATTTGATTTGCAAGCCCGGTCGGATTTAACTTGATCCTTTTATTCTCTGCAAAACCCCGGCTAAACTGTATAATTTCTGAACTCTGATTCTGACCCTCATTAGCAACGAGACTAGGCTTTTTTGGTATAATTTCTGAACTCTGATTCTGACCCACGAGACTGAAGCATCCCGTATCCTCATTGAAGGATCTTCTAACTATAGCAATGCGATCAAAATCCTTACCAAGCTCAGCCTTGTACAAGTCATTGTACCTTATGTAGATAATTGCATTTTTGGTATTGAGTCCGTCATCATTCGGAGTCACATCTATGGCCACGTTCACAATCTCCAACAAATTGGAGAGACCACAGTCCCTACCAGTGGTGGCAACAGCAAGTTCCAAATATAGACGAATCCAGTCATTGTCTTGCAGCTCTGATTCCTTCACCTGACCAAAGGCAAAACATATTTGTTCATCATATGATGATGCTGCCACCGCCAATTGAGTGTCTGAATCTTACCAGGTAACAATTTTCAAAAGGATTCTCTGGCGGCCACTCAGGCAAGCTAGTACCTAAATACATGGCTCCTTTGCCATGGCTTGTTTCCCCTATACAAAGAGCAATTGAGTTGAGATGATTTCGTTGTATACAAAAGGAACAATTAATGCAACCATCTTTTACCTCGGATTCTTGCAATATTGCACGTCAGAATAAATTTGATAAATTTGCCAAACTCTTCTTCTGATACTTTAGTCTGAAAAGTTTGAAGCGAAGAGCCAGCAGTTGCATCCAAAGTTATGTAGTAAGAGCCAACAGCTGAACCCGTTGAGACAATGTATTTCTTTACGCAAATGAGATGAAACTTTGTACCCTGAAATCAGAAATTGATTGTAGCATAGTATATAGAGCATGTGGATACAAAACACAAAACCAAAAACAAAACAAGATTTTTGACCTGCAGCAAATTGTAACGATGAAGGCCCATCCTAGCATACAGGAGGACTCTGCTAGGACAAGGAAACCGTTTATTACAGATCCTTTCATGTAGTCCGAGCGTAAAATTACTACCTTTGAGATCGAACACCTATTAGCATATGCAAATAATCAGAGCACGATTTTAATGGATGAATCTCTTAAAAATAAGGAAGATCGAAGACTTACACCGCATTTCGCCAGAATTTCATTAGAGACCTTTATCGCATCAGCATAACTCTTCCTATCCAAAAAACCACAGATCATCTTCTCGTCTCCTTCCTCAAGATAATTTAGGTTTAGGTGATTTTGGTCGATCTAGGTTTCTCGTCTCCTTCCTCAAGATAATTTAGGTTTAGGTCGATTTAGGTTTCTCATGGGGTTATATATCATCCTCTGGGCTTCAGTTGGGCCTTCACAACCCAATATCTCACTCATTTTGTGTTTTTTTCTTATTCTAAAAGAGTCATCGAAAACAATCAGAAATTAATGGAAGGGAAAGATAGGAAGCGGACTTTTCGGCTTTTCCGTACATGCAGAGTGCGAATAAGTGCAATTCATACATGTACTAAACTTCTTGTCTATACACATACTTTATGTTTTCGGTTGATTCATACAAATCGCATAACAATTGTCTTTTCACCTGTGATAATCCCACGTTTTTTTAGTCTAAACATCGTTTTTTTAACATCCGTTCGACGAATTAACGGAGTTGACAGAATCAGTGTTAAAGCTACGAATTTTAAAAGTTTGAGTATTAAAATAGGTGTCAACATTAGTCGGTGTATTTTTCTAGATGTCAAAATAGTTCGTGTATTAAACGTACAGATTTTGTAGAGTTCGTGTATTTTTAAACTTTTTCCCTATAAAAAATCATCACTCATCAGTCATCACTATCCTAGTCTATAAAAAAATCAAATTAAATATATAAAAATATTAATTTAATGAGAATCAACTAATGAATTTAAGATTAAGAATGAGTGAGAAAAGTTGTGAAATTCCAGGAAAAGTCCATTCTAATCGTTAATATTTGGTTTCTCTCCTTCAAATTAACTTATCAGTTTTATAAATAAACCAATCTTGCTCTTTTATTTTCTAATATTCACCTGAGTTGCTTCATATATGTTTGTGAGAAGACTTTTTTGGTGTAGAATAATTAAAAGCTACAATATTACTTTACATGTGTTTCCCACATAATCTCTGTTGTGAATTTGTTTGAGGCAAAGAAAATCAATAAACACATAATATTGAGGGTTTTGAATGATAATATTCCAAAAACTAAGTTTACTTGAGTTTATCTGAAATGCGTATAAATTAGGATTAATATGTTAGATAGAAAGAAAAAAAGGAGACTAAATCGCCTTGGTTAAGTGGTAACTCTTCAATAGGAGATTTCTTGTTTGAGTTGACTTGATCACATAGGAATACCTTATAAACGAGGTAGAAACAAAATCCGGATGTCTGTTTGGGATTCGAGGAGATTAATCTGGATTTTGGCCTGAGACCCTCCCCGATTATTCAAAAAAAAAAAAGGTTTAGTTGGATTTTTGTTTTCTTTCTTTTTTGGTAGAATTCACTCCACACTTCCATAGGAACTCATTAAAGATTAAAAGCATGTAGCTAGTGTATGTGGTATACAAACACAATGTAGATGCTTGAGTTGGAAAATTTATAGTTTATTATTCTAATTTCTAAGATGCAAGACGAAGACTATCAACATCAAAAGATTCCTTCAACTCTTTGAATTTCTTATTTATTTACAATCATCTAATCTGTAAACTAAAACATAATTTCTTTTTACGTCATAGCATCAAAGATAATTTGTAGTTTTCTCTTTTTTGGCCACTACTAATATAATACATACTCATTGCTTAAACATCATAACATAACGATGTACTTCATATAGTTGACTCATAAGAGCCAATCAATAATTCTTATAAAACTAATCAAAATTATAAAACCCATTTCTATTTTTTTTTTGTATATATATATAAATAANCTTGTCAGTCTCACATAAAGATTCATAGTCTTGCGCTCGCTCTCTCTCTCTCATCTCTTTCTCTCTCTCTCTCTCTCTCTCATCTCTTTCTCACTCACACACAAACAAAACACAGTACTTCTTCACAAGAATGGCCATCGCCGACGAATTCTCCGACGACGAGACATCGCCGATCGAAGAAGTCCGTTTAACGGTAACAAACACCGACGACCCGACACTACCGGTTTGGACATTTAGGATGTGGTTCTTGGGTCTAATCTCATGTTCCCTCCTCTCTTTCCTCAACCAATTCTTCTCGTACCGAACCGAACCGCTTGTAATCACTCAAATCACGGTTCAAGTCGCTACACTCCCCATCGGTCATTTCTTGGCCAAGGTGCTTCCCAAAACACGGTTTGGATTACCCGGAATTGGAACGACCCGGTTCTCGTTGAACCCGGGTCCGTTTAACATGAAAGAGCATGTGTTGATATCGATTTTCGCGAATGCGGGTAGTGCGTTCGGATCCGGGTCGGCTTATGCGGTTGGTATCGTCACAATTATCAAAGCTTTCTATGGTCGGAAAATTTCTTTTATTGCCGGTTGGCTCCTCATCATCACTACTCAGGTATTCTAACTTTTTATTTCTTTAGTTGTTATATACTAATCAATAAATACTCCTCATTAATTAATGGAACGTAACTAATTAATTGAAGATTCGGAACAACTAGTTGAAAAACCACGAAAGTTTAAGAAAGTTACGTCTTAATGTTCATATTTGGTGACAAAAAAAAAGAGTTCTTGTTTTTTAAATTGGAATTTTGAGCATCGTATATAACTTAAATAAGTAACTTTACGAGAGAACACTTATCTTACTATATATTTAAAGAATATAATTTTAAACAAGATCATAATTTCGTTGAAGAACAAAAAAAAAGAGAAAATGTAGTACTTTTGCTTGAAACGAAAATTTGTCAGGTTGCTTGACATTATTGGCGATGTCATTTGATTGTTGTAAATAATAGTTTATAAATATACAAAAACATAATTGTAGGTATTGGGGTACGGGTGGGCCGGTTTGCTAAGGAAATACGTGGTCGAACCGGCTCACATGTGGTGGCCTAGCACTTTGGTTCAAGTCTCACTGTTTCGGTGAGTTTTCTACTCATTAATAAAAAGTATAGTTAGTACTAATTATATTCCTCTTTTTCAAGAATATGGTAGCTTATAAATTTAGGACATACATTTTAGTTTTAGTAAAAACAATTTATTCGTCGAGTAAATACAAGCTTATCCGTATCTCTTTTCCCAAAAAAACATCCCAGGGAAAATAATTTATTATATAATTCCAGAAAAAAATATTATAAATATTTATCGTATAGCAAGATTCTGTTCTTCGAGTTTAGACTATGTTTAGGTTTTGACTTCGTGTAATTGAGTTTACGGAGTTCGTTCGCATCGCATCGCATCGCATGCATACCATTTTTTTTTCCAGAAAGTTTATTTACTTTACTGTTGTGAAATCACTAAGCTCTTAGCTAGATGGATTTTATAATTGAATTTATTGGGAAACAAACAACAACAGGTGGTGTCGAAACAAAAAGACAACAACAGGCCCAAGTCCAGCCCAAACCCTCACTGTGTTCTATTTGAAGCTGACAAATTTATAGAAAAGAAACAAAGAGAAGAAGACGAAGAAGAAGAGAACCCAAAACGTAGCTTAAGCACACAATTTTTGTGAGTTTCTGTTTCTAGAAACCTAAATCATGAAGAGGCGTTTAAAAAAAAAAAAGACTCATGAAGCGACACCACATAGCATAAACCTTGATTCTTGAAAGTTAGATGTATATTTTTCATATCTTTAATCTCAGATTCTCAAAAGTTGTATACAGTTGGTAGGTGGATGCTAATATGGGCCAAAAGCTTCTTGGCTTATAATATATATGGCTCTAATTGTAACGAATCCATGTATAGAGTAAAGCTCATCTTTACAATTACAAGTCTCAATTGCTTGTGCAGTTTTTTGTTTCTTGTTTCTTTAAACTTCCTCTACCCATAAAATTAAAATCTCTCTACCAAAATTCACCCATCAAGATCCCACAAGCCCTTTGCACAAAATGTCCCCGTCAGGATCACGACCTGCAACAACAACAAAAATATACATTTAGGCTAATACTGAGATTCTTTATATCTGTATCAAGCAAATCGAGATCTGGTATCATACATATTTGAACATGTATCCATGCTTATCGTTCCATGTGTATGGAATGTTCGAGGGCTAGACTGCGTTGTTCTGCTTTGAAAAACAGAGCTTCAAGGACTAGTTTTGATGCCACACAAGGTTTAAAGTCGTCTGATGTCAAGATTTTCGGAAACGGATGTAGCGAGCGAGATGAGACCCGAGGATCTCTTGCCGTTCTTCTACAGCTGAGTAACGTAATTCAACACAACTTCGTATAAATGGTCTCCAGTCGGAATCTCTAGATCGTCACTCGCTAGAATTGCCTCCATACCTACTAATGGTAAAGCTATCACATACTCTAATGGAAATCTAATCAATCAAAACGCTCCAAAATGTTGAATGAAAATCAACAAGGCTTTTTGATGAATGATCAAGAAGAGACGTACGTACTTGGATATATCCTTGTAGCGAGATGCGAGGAATTTTCTTGCAGCAATTATCAAAGGCTTTACTGAATCAGACATTACCATAGTCGAAGGAAGATCAAGAAGTAGCAATGCAGAGTCTAATGTGATAGGCATATTTAGCAACAAACTGCTGCAATATACCTTCATACACGAAGCAACCTCAAACTTGTCTGCAGCCATTAGAAGATCGAGCAAAGCAGGGATCGTCGTGTCTGAAACTGAATTGATATACATGACTTTCAAAAACTCCATTACAGCAGCTTCCTCTGCAAACAAATGGAAATTACTTTCACCGAACCAAACAAAAAAATGAAGTCAGAGAATTACAATACCAGAAGCATCTATCTATTTTCAAGGTCAAATGTTTTTGCTCCGACTCAAGCATTCCATTAGAGATTAGCTGTGAGAAAACAGAAATTCTAATCAAGATTTCATTAGCATTGCATAAAATCCATTGAGTAGGCTCTCATTTAATTAGATTATTTGACAATTTAGTTAGATCATTTAGGCGGCATCTATCGTCTTTAGATCTTCCTTGTGTGTGAGGACTGAGGAGTGTTGGTGCTGGATTTCTACCGAAATCCGGCCCATAAAGCCCACACAGGAAAAAACATAAAGCCCGTAAAATCGACCAAGTCAAAGGCGAAAGAGAAGTAACCCAAGTTCGATGAAAAGAAAAACAACGAGTTAGAGAAAGTGGCCCGTGACGTTGCTTGGAACGCAAGTTACGGACTTCGTGAAGATGGATTTTGATTATAAAAGAAAGAAGAAAAGTCCAATTCGTCGATTCAAGCCTTTCTTTTTGATTCTTAGGCTTATTACGAGAGTCTAGTCCTCCCGATTCAGATAACGAAATACTTGGTGTGGGTTTCATCGCTCGCAAGGAGTATACAAACCCTAGGATTTTTAGAAAAAGAAATTGGATTCATACATCTCTTCATAATTTAATTTTTTTTCTTTCCATACGATCACCTCTCATAATCAGGTTTGTTATGTTGAGAATTATCGCCGATCAGAGCCTGAGTTGTAGACCTTCGAAATCCTCCATGTCTCTTGCAAGCTTTTTTTTACTTCTTCAACGCACATAAAGGCAAAGGGATCTTTAAGTGAGATGATGATAAGAAAATAAAAAAGATTTGTAGCTTGGTGGTTTATTTAACGGAAGGTGAAAAAAAGTATATCGTTTTGTGCTGTATATTTTTATTTACCTTTTAGGTGCATTTTGTGATTTTTTGTTTTTTTAAATAAAAGATAATAATAATTTTAAAGTGTGCATTAATTGATTCACTATTTTTAGTTTAATGTTATATATATATATATTTTTTAGATTAGCCTCGCGTATTCAATTACGATGGATTTTTTTTTTAATCAAAAAATTCTCAATGGAGAGTAAACACTTTTTTTATTGTCAGCAACTCTCTAATTATATATGATTCCCCAAGATTTTACATAGTTTTTCAACGGCTACAACTCCACAGCAGTGATCGGTCGCTAATCCAACGGCAATAAACAAATGACGTACAAAGTCCCGACATAGCTATGTTAACTTTTCTGCGACCCCTCCATTTCCAGTAATATCATCCCTCTTGTTTTCAAAATTCTTTTAGTCTAACGGACNACCGAATTGGTAGGTAAATTCATGATCTTAAAGACATCTATTTGTTTTGTAAATGATTTTCAGATTCCATGTTCGATAATATAACTTTGTCATACTTTGGAGCCCGCACATGGTGCGGACCATATCACTAGTTAGGAAAATAAAAGGGAAGATTAGTAAGTTCAGTGGGCATTGCGAGAAAAAAGCACTTCAAATCCGTTTGAATTAACCAAATAAATTAATTTAATTTCATAAACAAATATCAAACAACATCACGAGTGGAAAAGAGATTGCCGGTTACCTTTCTCAACGGAGAAACGGAAATGGCGGTGACGGAAGCTCTCCGATGGTCCTCTCGACGATTTGGTGGCACTCATCGGATTACCGTAGGCGTCAGAGAGAACATGACACAACCTATCATAGAAAATGACGTAATACCATGTTTAAGTATCGAAAGATCCAGTTTCGTACGTGAAACCCATCTTGTCCCTGAATCATACTTCATGTCTGATTCCGATTGATATCTTTTTCTGTACTGGTTAACGCAAAGACCTAGAAATGAGTACATAGTAGAGGAAGAAAACAGAAAAGATTGAAGCTGGTTGGAAGTCCTATTCGAAACCATATGAAACATTTAATCTGCTGGACATATGGAGTCTGCGATTTGATTATTTCGCGTAGGGTATTACACGGATTAGACAAAAAGTTTTTCTTCCTTTCTCCGATGTTTTTGTGCTAGAATGTTTATCAAAAAGAATATACAGAAAAATGCAAAACTGGGAAGGATAAAGAACATTGATGCTTTGGTGGTATTATACTTAAAAAGATTGATGTACGCTAAGATATATGGAATACCGAAAGAAAAACCCGAAGAATGTGAATTTGATTGCCACATGTCAAAGAAGTTTATTAATGAAGGTGAAGAACAATATAAAAATAAGCGAAATCTTTGCGTATGAGACTTTAGAGTTAACTTCCCGGATGTGATATCACTAAAGTCTCATATGCAAAGACTTCGCTTATCTTTGTATTGTTCTTTATATCCATTAATCAACTCATTTGACATGTGGCAATCAAATTCACATTCTTCGGATTTTTCTCTCGGTATTCAATATATCTTAGCACACATCAATACTTTTAAGTATACTACCACCAAAACAACAGTGTTCTTCATCCTTCTCAGCTTTGCATTTTTCTGTATAGTCCTCTTGATAAACATTCCGGCACAAGAACATCAGAGAGCGTAGGAGAAACATTTTGTCTAATCCGTGTAATACCTTACACGAACTAATCAAATCACAGACTGCATATGCCCTAGCAGATTAAATGTTTCATCTGGTTTCGAATAAAACCTCAAACCAGTTTCAATCTTCTTCTGTTTTCCTTCATAACTATGTAGAGATTTCCAGGTCCTTACGTTAACCAATACATAAAAAAATATCCATCGGAATCAGACATGAAGTATGATTCAAAGACATGATGAGTTTCACGTACGAAATCGGACATTTTACTACTTAAACACGTTACTGCCTTATTTTCTATGATAAGTTGCGTCCCGTTCTCTCTCAAACGCCTACGGTAATCCGATAAAAGAAGAGTGAGTGCCCCAGTCCTACTGGGGTATTTTATCCAACCACTTATTTCCTCCTCTTCCGTAATATATTGATAGTCGTCGCCGGAAGTCAACTTTTTCCTCCCCACCGGAGCTTTGTAACATCACGATTAGGCCTGTCAATTTGAGTGTTTACCCGCGAGACCCGCGGGTTTTGACCTGCAGGGCGGGTGCGGGTCGAATTATTTTTTTTTTTTCGCGGGACGGGTTGCGGGTCAGTGTATGTTTTTGCGTGGCGGGTGCAGGTCGGATTATTTTGAACCGCGGGTTCGCAGGTACCCGCAAAAAATCAATATTTTATTTTTTTTAATGAATTTTAGCATTTGATTTGAAAAATATAAAAAAAATATATAAATACTATCAAATATATTTTAGTTTTTTTATAAAATTATGTAATTTACGATTTTTAATATTAAAATTTTATTAATAAGTATTGTTTTTATTAAAATTATATATAATTAAAAATTTTAATTAATATTTAAATATTTGCGGGTATACGCGGGTAACCCACAAATTTTAGCGGGACGGGTGCGAGTCGACATTTTTTGCTTTGCGGGTTTGGCAGGGCGGTTATGACGGGTCGAAAAATTAATGTAACCCGCCGCGGGGCGGGTCGCGGGTTGACCCGTTTGACAGGCCTAATCACGATCCAATAGTGAGGCCCGTTCAAAATTTCAAAAGCGAATGCCCAAATGAAATTGTTAAACCCTATTCTTTATTGAAACCGTAAACCCCAAACAGTAACCGTGTATGTATCTCCCTCTCTACTAGAAACCCAAGTCGTGAAAAAAACCAAAGAAAAAGAGATCAAGGGAGAAAGTTACTTGAGAGAAACCGCGAGAGTGAATGAGATGATTATACACCGCCACCTCTCGACCGCCCGCTCTCGCTCGAGCCCTCGCCCGCCCGTTGTCGCCCACGCTCGAGAGAATTATCGTGAGCTTGTTCGACCTTCAATGCAAAAAACAACAACAATTGACCTGTCTGATAATGCAGAATCCAATAGTGTTTTTATTTACCTTTAAGAAGAAGAATGACTCCAAATAACTTAGTCCAGCATTAATAAATAGGTTATTATCTTTCAAATGGATCTTGTCTTGTGCAGACGACGAGACAAGCAACCACCACCGCCACGGTTACTCCATTGATTCTCGTGCAGTTTCTTTATCTCTCGAGTGCAGATTTGCCACTTCATGATATTCACAGGTAGCTAGAGGTGGAGAGATTTGATTTTTGGAGAGACCACAGTCCCTACCAGTGGTGGCAACAGCAAGTTCCAAATATAAACGAATCCAGTCATTGTCTTGCAGCTCTGATTCCTTCACCTGACAAAGGCAAAACATATTTGTTCATCATATGATGATGCTGCCACCGCCAATTGAGTGTCTGAATCTTACCAGGTAACATTTTTCAAAAGGATTCTCTGGCGGCCACTCAGGCAAGCTAGTACCTAAATACATGGCTCTTTTGCCATGGCTTGTTTCCCCTAAACAAAGAGCAATTAAGTTGAGATGATTTCGTTGTATACAAAGGAACAATTAATGCAACCATCTTTTTTACCTCGGATTCTTGCAATATTGCACCTCAGAATAAATTTGCCAAAATCTTCTTCTGATACTTTAGTCTGAAAAGTTTGAAGCGAAGAGCCAGATCCACAGTTATGTAGTAAGAGCCAACAGCTGAACCCGTTGAGACAATGTATTTCTTTACGCGAATGAGTTGAAAAGCCACAGATCATCTTCTCGCCTCCCTCCCTCAAGCGATTTAGGTTTAGGTTTTCTCCAGAAGTTCATTATATATCATCCCCTTATCCATCCGGCCCACTCATTTTATGGGCTTTAGTTGGGCCTTCACAACCCAAATAAAAACCGATATCATGAGAAGACTCTAATTGGAAACCACATAACATAAACCGCGATTCTTGAAAGTTAGATGTATATTTATTTAATTTCTTTAAAACTCAAAATTATCCAAAAAATGGACTGCCCAAAGCTTGTAGGCTTTTATAACAAACTTTGTTTTATATGCTCTAATTGTAAGGGAACGATATATAGAGTAAAGCTTATATTTGCAATTACAAAGTCAATGCTTTTTGCAGTTTTTTGGTTTTTGTTTTTAAATGATCTCACAACTAAAACGATCGTGAAGCTCGTTCAAAACTCAGAACGACCTTGTTCCTTCACAATCTCTCTACCCATCAAGATCCCACCAGCCCTTTGTACCGAGCGTACGACATTATGATCACAAACAAGATTGCACAAAATGTCCCCGTCAGGCTCACGACCTGCAACAAAAGACCGATGTAGGTTAATCCTGATGTTTTTTTTTTGCTTTCTTTATCAAGCGAATCAAGATTTGGTTCCATACATATTTGAACATGTATCCATGGCTATCGTTCCAAGTGTATGGAATGTTCATCCCGAAAATTCCAGCGACAAGAGAGTACATTGATAAGCAAACGGTTCCAGAACTTAACACAAGCTCCAACTGCAGGATTTTGAAGATGATCAAGAAGAGAAGCTCAAGAAGATGATAAACAAAAAAACCAAGCTTCGAGCCTTCGACTTCCAACATTTACTTACCTGAATCAGTTGATTACGATGATTGTCTAGCTGCAAAACAAAATTTTATGATTATAGGTTTTAGATTCGGATATTTTGAAAATTCAGATTTCAAGAACAAATGTGAAAAAGAAGATTAGAGGTAGAGGATTCGTTTATTGTTACCTGGATGTTAATGTAATCCTCTGTGTCATCGATATACTCACGTAGCTGCATCAAAATCAAAAATTGAGAGATAAAAAAGTCTGGGCCAATTAACAGGAAACAAAAAAACAAAAACAAAAAAGCAAGAATCTAACTGTTGTTAATCTGTTCAAAGTGCTGTCGATTTGCATGAAGTATGCCTGTAAAGAAATCGAAAATATCTGTTTTTAGACTTCGCATGTGACTCGAAGATAGGTCGATAAGATAAGCCTTTGTGCAGTAACAACCAACCTCGAGCAACATTTCAAGTTCTTCAACATCATTTTCATCCCCACGAACTGTGGCTAGACTCGCTCTACTTGCTCTTGAAATCTTAGAACCTATTGTTGGGGAAGTAGGATACCAATTTGGTTCACCAGGACTACTAACCGGTGAGGAAGCACTAGAAAGTTTCCTTGAAAGGTAAAGATCCGCCATATCATCGTCATCATCCAGCAATTGTTCGAGCTCATCTCTTACCTGCAAAAGGCGATGAAGCTTCTTAATTCTTTCTTTCTGTTACAAATTTTAAGAGACATTGTTGTCTTTCTAAGCAAATACTCATAAAAAATAAGATACTTGCTCACCTTTTGAACCCGCGCTGTCAACCGAGTCATGGCACTCTTCAATTTCCGAACCCTATCCAAATTACGGCTACTAATCTACAAGATGAACGTACAAAATGCTGTTAAAATTGGATCACTGGTGATGATAAACGATTAAGTATTTACCTTTGAGGTAAGCTCATCCAACGCAGGATAAGCAGCTGTTTCTAATTCTGTTGTCCTTGCAGCTAAGAAGCTACAGATTGCTTCTAAAGCAACTTCCAGCGCCCGAAATTCAAATGGGGATTCTGTAATTGCAACAAGCAGTCATTTCAATATATCAAAAGGTAAAACGAGATAAGGGTTCTTAAATAGTCATAAAAAACGACAGAATTTCACAGATTTTGAAGGTTTTAAAAATAGCCAAATGCCTGTGGGGGATAGTACCATCTTCTTCACCAGTATCACCGTCATTCTGTGCACCTGAGCTCTCTTTTCCATCTCCTTGTCCATGGCGTGCTTCATTTCCAACAGGCAAGCGTCTTTGAAGCTCCTCTACAACGGGAATAACATTTTCATCTGATGGATCCCGAAGCAAAACCTGTCATAAGTCCAGTATTACTACAAGAAGAGATAAGGTACATCTTCATTGACAATCATCGAGCTGAGACATGAAAAAACCTTATTTACGGAATGCTAAACCATAATTCTCAAAGCAATCCATAGTGCCAACTAGATAAAAACCTGGAAGAGATTTTAACACTAACTTACTTTGAACAAAACTGAAACTAGCCAAATTTTGTCAAGTTCCTTCCACAGTGTCAGTAATATGAGAAATTGGTAACAAGTAAGTACCAAACTCCAACATGAACCTTTGGAAATCAAAATCGAATCTATCTACTGCAAAACACTAGAAATCTAAGCGACTGGGAAAACGAATCAAAGAGAAAACTAACCTCTTCGGAAGTGATAATCGCCTTGATGTGCTGCATCAGCACACCACAAAAAAAATAAAAAAACTAATCACACTATGAAACAAAAAAACCGCAGAAACCACGAATGCCTGAAGAACAAAATAGATGAAACCGAACAATCCCCACCTCCAAATTCAGCACAATGGCTCTCTCTCGGCCAAGAATAGTGGATGGGTAAGATAGATTCGGGTCGAGAATCCGGAGATCGCGAGCGTGGATCTGGACACGGTGCATGATAGCATACTTGTCGACATCAAGCGGCGTACTCTGTCCCGTCGCGTCTATAAGAACCCAATTCCGCGACGATTGAGGCGTCTTCTTCTTCACTGTCACAACCGCCGAAGGATCCGCCAAAACCACGTACCCGTTATGCGCCATGTCTACAAAAAGTCCTCACCGTCCAATTCCACGCCGTCTGAAAAATCAGCACCAGCATGAACAAAAACCTCGCGAATTCACCAAATTTGAAAAGAGAAAAGAATCTGACCTTTTTGCTCAAGTGTTCATGCGAATTCGACGGAGAAAGTAATACCCTAGTGGATTCAGAAAAGCGAATTTTCGTTCTGTCTGCTCCTTTTTCATTAAAAGATTTCGCAAATCTTTCTTCCGAGCTTTTTAGGTTTGGTTTGTGTGTTTGCCGGAGAGTTTTTACTGTTTCAGACAGAAAACAAAAATAAGGAAAAAGGGCAAACGTGACTAAATTCTGTTAAGAGGTGAAACTATTTTCAAATCTAACCGGCGATAACCGAAATAAACCGGTAATGATTTTCCTGCTTTCCGGTAGGTCTCTGCATTTTGTATCAGATCAGCCGACTATATTATTCGGATATTTTGGGTTGAGATAATTTATATTATTCGTTTGATTCATGATAATTTATTCAAACGAACAAATCAAGTAACTATCCAAGAGTAAATAAAAATTTAATAATATATAACATTATCTTAGATTACACAAATATAGTGAAGATTACTTGCAATGAACCGAAATATCCAAACCACAAAAACCCAAATCTGACATATTTGATTTTTTATAATTACCAGAAATTCGGTATTATACTCGTTTTTAAAGATATTTCAAATGAGGATGATAAAACTATATAACTATAATACTTTTAATTTCCGATTATTAATAACAAAAGAAACTGAAAAATAAGAGAGATTCACAATTTCCTTTTTATTCCTTTTCCCCAACTTGCATGCATATTTATAATTTTTCTTTTTTAGTTAAAAAAATAAAAATAGAATCCATGGATGGAATCAGATCCTAATGCTCAAGGAATGTTTCAAGTCGCCCACATGGAGAAGATGCTTTCCCAATGCAATTTTCCTCTTCCCGATCTCATTAACAACACTCAGATCTTTACAGATCTCAACCTTAAACTTCACCACCGCTTCTTCCATCTTCCCCAAACGAATCTTCTCAAACCCTAAAAGATGCTTCCTCGGCGATCCGTGAACCGCCGGCGGCGTCGTGTACAGAAACACCGTCTGAATCCCTTCTCTATCTCCGCCGTTCCTTACCTTAATCTGAACCTCAAACGCCGATCCACCGCCGCCTCCGTTCTCGCAGTGTGGTCCGATCGCGTCCAGCGATTGACATTCCGAAGATCGGCAAACGTGATTCTCTTCTAGACGGAGAGAAACGAGCCGTGGTGCTTTGACCAAGCTGTGGCTAAATTTGGTGTAGCTGAGGCCATCTCCGAAGGCGTAAACTGTTTCTCCGGTGTAGAATCGGTAAGTCCGACCCGGATACCCGTTTGATTCATCCGGTCTCATGTTCATATTCGTCATCGGAACTTTCTCCACATACGATTGTGGATACCAAGTCATCGGCAATCTTCCACCTTCAAAACAGAGTTTCATTGGTTTAAGCTATCGAAATTGCAATTACAAAGACAAGAAGAGTCTTACATGGATTATAACGGCCAAAAATGACGTCAGCGATCGCGATGCCGCCGGCTTCTCCGGGATAACCAACCCACAAGATTCCGGCGATCTTCGCATCATTCTTAGCGAAGGTAATGTCGAAACCTCCACCGGACATAATAACCAGCAAGACCGGTCCTTTTGCTGCTTTAGCGACTTGGGTCACAAGGTCTTGCTGTTTTCCGGGAAGATTCAGATCGACTCGGTCGCGGCTCTCCGCCTCGATCGATTGATCTGCACCCATCACGAGAACCGTCGCATCTGCAGCTGCCGCTAGTTTCGTGGCGGCAGCTATATCCGCCACCGCGCATGCTACATTGGAACAGCCTGGTAGATATGTTGTTGATACAGTCCCGGCTAATCCTTGAAGTGGTGTTGTGTATTTGCACGGCGTGCCTTCGTAGTTTCCGATCATCGTTTTGGTGACATTCGCGTTTGGTCCAATCACGGCTAGCGTTTTGATCGCTTTAGGAGAAAGCGGTAAGGATCCAGTGTTTTTTAGCAGGACAATGCCTTGTCTCGCTGCTTCTGCGGCTAGCTCTTGATTCGCAGGCGTGCAAACGTCTTTAGGACCCAATCCGCCATAGATCTGCTTCTTCGGATCTCCATCGAAGAATCCTAAACGCATAAGAGTCAAAAAGTTGTTCGAAATCGCTTTGTCGATAGCTGCCTCATTCACCAAACCCGCCTTAACCGCGTCCTCTGTATGCTGCCCCAAGAACGAACCACAGTTCAAGTCCAAACCTGCATTGATAGATATAGCTGCAGCTTCCGCTGGAGTCTTGGTATAGTGTTGGTTCTTATACAACACATCAACCGAATCACAATCCGAAACAATGTACCTATGAAATAAGAAACGGAAAACTCAAAATCAGAACTGAAACCTTTTCAAAATTCGAGACGAAAAAAGGTTTTAACCTGATGATCAGATCAGATCTTTACCCGTTTAACTTCCATTCGCCGCGGATAACACCAGAGAGCAGATCAGGATCAGCGCATGTCGGTTTACCGTTAACTTGATTGTACGAACACATAACACTCGCCACATTCCCATCAACCACACAGCTCTTGAACGGTGGTTGATACGTATCATCCATATCCTGCTGATTCACCTACTCCAACAACACAAACACACAAAAAACAGTTAGTACAAACACTAAGAATGTCATTGGTCCAACCAATATCAATCCCGTGGCTGTGCATTCTAATAAACACAGAACCTGAAGCAAATGAACCAAAATCTAGTACTAACCGATCACAACGAACAAATTGAACAACCACACCAAAAACCAAACTGAAATAAATTTGGCTATACTTAAGTGATAAAACTTCATAGCAAATCATCCGAATACCAAAATAACCGAACTATGAATCATCCGAACCCCCCAACCTAATCAAACACACTCCAAAATTTGACAAAACAATTAGTAACAAAACACTGAAAATGTATTGTTTGTTTTTTCATTAGATTAACGGTTTAGAGTCTTTACCACGGCGTTGAAATTGTAACGTTCTATGCCTTTCCAATTATCGACGTCGTAAGCAGTGTAATGTTTGCAGCAGGCGGCGACTTTGAGGCGGTTAGCATCGCTGCCGTCAGTCTCTTGAAGACCCTTAACGTATCCTGAAGCATACTTGCTAGAAAGCAATGGATCTTCTCCGGGAGTCTCTTGTCCTCTTCCCCATCTCGGATCTCGGAATATGTTCACATTCGGTGACCAATACGTTAATCCGGCTAATCCCACGTTGTACATAGCCCTCGCTTCCGTCGACACAACCTTGACAAAACAACAAATATTGTCATCCAAAAATAACTCTGTGTATCCATCCAATATAATGTAACCGAGCCGATTTGAAATTGTACTGAGAAAACCAAATTTAATTCCTTAATCAACGAAAACATAAATCGATTTAGGTTTGTATTTCGTTCATATCCGAATAAACCGAAATCGATATAGGTTTTTATACTCCTGAACCAGGATTTATAATCATGGGCATTGAAAACACTAAAATGTGGGAAATTTCAGTGTTGGTTAAAAGTACGAAGACGACGTCGTATAACGTGTTGAAAAGTGTTTACTTGTACCAAACGAAAGAGAGAAACAAAAAAAGAGAGGCCCAGTTTCAAAATAACTCTGAGATATTTACATTATCCAAAAAGAGAAAGAAAATCAAAAAGCAAAGGACGAAAATAATGTAAAAAAGGAATTATGACCTGAGGGAAGAATGGATTAAAAAAAGTCGAAATTTGTTTACCTTGCCAATGGCTTGAAACAGAGATACGTTGAAAGAAGCGGCGGTGAGTATGACCTGAGGGAAGCTCGTAGCGCCGGGAACTTGGCCGGAAAAATGCGTGCCAGGTCCGATGTAAGAAACACCGTGAAGTGCTTCCGACCACCATTCATACGTCGGAATCCCAAGCCGAGTAACGCCGTTAGATTTACTCACTAAATACCCGATCTTTTCCTGCAACGTAAGTCTCGCGACCAGATCAGCGACTCGGTATTCGATCTTCAAAACGGTATTGCAGAATCCATAAGCGGCGAGAGATGGGTTTCCGGCGACGTCGCATGCGAAAACCGGTGAGGATTGAGCGTTTGATGAATCTGAGAAATAGAGGAAGAAACAGAGAAAGATAAGAAAAACAGAGGACGGTANGCTTCAAATTCAATGGTGGAAACAAAAAGCTTCGGTGTAAGGAATCTAGACATTACTTTTATCATATATATGCATGTTAACATTTACGAAATATAATCAGCCAAAATTCTTTTTTTTTCTGAAAGTTGGACAATATAAACTACTAACCGAAACACAAGAAACATACAATTTGTTGCTTATAGTTTGCGAGATCATGGATTTCTTTCTGGCCCGTCGATACATTATACATGCATGCATGTGGTTTAAGATTATGATGACCATCTATCTGGTCCGTCGATACATCATACATGCATGTGGTTTAAAGTTATGATTTTATGGTCATCATAAGTTCATAACCTTAAACCACATGCATGTATTAAGGAAAAGAAAAGAAACTGTGTGTGTGTTTTTAGACCCAAAAAAAAAACTGTGTGTTTATGGACTGAATTTCGTTTATACCATACTATGCAAAAGTTCAAACTCTATAATAATGCATGCAAGTTATTGGCAATTTTGTGTGTGGATATTTCCGTTTTTTTTGGCAAATTGCGATATGATTAATCAATTGATAGGATCATCCTGCGATGACTGGCATCAATGACATGCGATAGAAGTCGAGATCTCTTATCAAAATGGTTTGAAAAAAGAGGATCTTTACATTTTTTTGTTTTTTAAAGAATTAATCGGAAACTTCGCAAAACTTATATATCCGGAGCTAAATAATAAAAATAAATATAATACTTATGATTTAAATATTAAATATTTTGCCAAAATGGCGTTTACTTGCCAAAATATATGTGATGATGGATAATAACTTATTATATAGTCCAAAGGATTCCCAGGCTTTGGGGCCCAATTCGAGAACATTGAAATCCAACGGTCAAGCTTTTACCTTCAATGAAAAGCTATAAACTAGTCTCAGCCGTCCGATGCTTTACTTTTTATGCGAGTCCACACACTTAACAGTTAACACAGACCCAACCTCTTCCGCCTTCTCCGTTTTCAAGCGGTTGGTGTTCCGGCGAATCTAACCCCGTCTTCGTTGGTTTCTTTCTTAATCCAGCCCAGGTCTTCTTCTTATGACTCCCCTGGATTTATATGTTTAGGTTTTTCTTTGCAATTACTCATTAATTTTGTTTGGCGCTTCTGAGTCATTCTACTTCAATTGTTTATCAGAATTCTCTGTTTTTGTTTGTTTCTCCGTTGTAATTGTGAAGTAAAAGGGCAGGTTTTGACATTTTTTGGTTCTTGTAAATTTTGGTCTTTTAGATACATTAGAACACGCCACAAATAAATTTGCCAAAGTTTCTGTCTTTTGTCCCAAAAACTTATACTTGATTTTTGTTTGGTGGGGTTTATGACGATATCATGAGAGTATTAGCGTTGTTTTTTGGTTTTGTCTTTGTTGCTGTTGTTGAATACCATAATAAGATTAATTGAGTCTCGGATTCTCCATACTAACCTTATATTTTGGTTCCCCTTCAAGGGCTGCAGTGTATCTTGAAAATTGGTAATGGCCACTGAACGGAACGCTGTGGATTGTATCTTTTTCTGCTACCGCTTTAACTTTAGTTTCTCTGTGGGAAATCGGTGGATAAGAAGACGATGAAGATGCGACACAAGATGTGACTCAAGAGTAGATTTCAATTTTGGTTTTTGTGTGTTTGGTTTAACATTCTAGGTGCGTATTTGTGTTGTAAAACTTACATTTTATGTATGAAAACTTATTTTGATGTTAAATTTTACGTTTTTAAATTTGATTTTTAATTTTTAATTTTTTAATTTATAAAATAATATTATTATAATATTAAAATTCTAATTTAAATTTTATACGAAATGGTGGGAAATTCGTGGGAAAATTTTTTAAGTGTTGTGGGAAATCCGTGGGAAATAGTGGTGGGGAATCCGTGGAAAATAGTGGTGGGAAAACCGTTGGGAAAAATGGTTGGGAAACCGTGGGAATATGTGGTGGGAAAATGGTGGGGAAATCGTGGGAACATTCGTGACCAATTTCCCACCGATATTTCCCATCATTTTAGCAACGAATATGTCGGTGGGAAATTTTCCACCATTTTTCCACCATTTTTGAATTTGCAATGATCGATGTCCCACCGAAATATTCCGTGGGAAAATCGTCGGAAGTAAACTTTTCCCACCAATTCCCCACCGATATTTTCGTGGTAATTTGATATGTTTTCTTGTAGTGTTTTATATATTAGTCTGAAGTAAAAGTGCGAAAAGACTAAATTAATATATTTTGTTTTCTATATATTTACAAGATATTATAAACTTAAAATATGGTTAACTTAACCGATTAATATTAGGCTAAAAAAGTTATGTCGAATTTGAATCTACCCTATGTTCACAGAAACAAATATTTATAAATAAAATATATCGTTCTAGTACGTACCCAACAAAAGAAATTATACTGAGGCAAAGTTCAAAATTATATGGATATTTATCAACTAAGCCATCGAATTCCACATATAGAGAAAAACAAAAATTATGGAGCAAGGTCAAATCTTTGCGTTTTGCACTACTTTCCCCGATAAATAATGGGGTTATGTGTCTTCAAAACATTGTCAAAAACTGATTCAAGCTAGAAAAAAATTTCGTTTTCGTCACATTGCAATTCATTATGACATAAAACTATGTCACGCTGTTTTTTTAAAAGAAGATTGAATATATAATCCATCCGTTATAAATTGTTTTCTACAGGGAACTGAATCGGAGATCTAATGTACAATTACTATGTTTTGGTCAAGCACTGGATAAAGACATTTTTACATAAATGTAGCAAGCTTTAAAACAAAATGTTGCAAGTTGCAAAATTATACTGTCACATGTACGCAAAAATTATATAGTTGATTTAAATTAGTGATTTACATAAATATATGTATAAAATTAACGGGAAATTTGGAATTAAATGATACTTTATCTATAATTTTGTGCCTCTACGCCTTTGCAAACCACTCTCCGTGAATTAGGTTTTAGATTAATCAAAATATACCCTCTCCTTATTGACAGAAATTATTTTAATGTTCACACAGCCTTGTTGACCAAACAAAAATCACAAAATTGCGTGCGTCTTCCTCTATTTCTCCGTTGTTCTTCTTTCTTTTCACCGTCTTGTTTTGCCGTTCCTCTGCGCCGCCTTCTCTAATCTTGGTTTGAGGTGATGACGAACCAATAGAGGAAGACGGAGAATAAATTATTAGATTAATTTGTTCACTTTGCATACTTCACTCACAAGTAACAATACACTTTATTCTTTAAATAAATTAAATTAGCAAAGATAATGATTGCTAAGTGCCTAGAATTACTGTTACTATATTTCTCCTTTTCGATGAAACTTTATGTTAATAGATTAACTAGGTAGTAGTCAGCAGAGTGGAAAATCTATACACTATTTTACTAAATATGATTTTAAAATTATTTGAAGTATAACTAATTTAATTGGTTTTATATGTGTAAGCAAATTGTAGGGAAAAATAAATCAAATTAGGTTATTTACGTCTCAACTACGTTACGACAATGTCTCGATCATATAATCCAAATGTTTCTGATTTTCTTTTTCATATAATGTTTTTTTAAATACATATTTTTATTTCACAACTATGATATGATATGATATAGGTGTATTTATATATTATAAAGAAACTATATACTAACGTGGCTATAACAAAAAAAAACTAGACTTAGAACACATATAATTTTGTTTTTTACAACAGAACACATATACTTTGTTACAAAATGCGAAAATGAAAACGATATGGTGTTACAAAATGCGTAAACAAATTGTTCGACCTAAACAATTGGTTTCATGGCAAAAAAGAATAAAAAACATAGAAGCAATAAACAATCGGTACTTACGTCAACACCATAGCGGAAAGCAAATGGTATCGAACCAGTAGCGATAAATACCAAGAAAACCCAGATAAAAAGAAACATCAACAAAAACACAGCTGACTACACCGAAAGTTTAAGGAGACGGATATCGAGAATTGAAAAATGAACACCGAAGCGAAACCTGACGAAAAACAGCAGTCACACGCTAAAAACGTGGACCATCCCAAATTGCCCGTAGCTCCGAAGAGCTAGANAAAATAAATCAAATTAGGTTATTTACGTCTCAACTACGTTAGGACAATGTCTCGATCATATGTTTCTGATTTTCTTTTTCATATAATGTTTTTTTAAATACATATTTTTATTTCACAACTATGATATGATATATATATATATATATATATATACATGTATAGTGTATTTATATATTATAAAGAAACTATATACTAACGTGGCTATAACAAAAAAAAAACTAGACTTAGAACACATATAATTTTGTTTTTGACAACAGAACATATATACTTTGTTACAAAATGCGAAAATGAAAACGATCTGGTGTTACAAAATGCGTAAACAAATTGTTCGACCTAAACAATTGGTTTCATGACAAAAAAGAATAAAAACCATGGAAGCAATAAACAATCGGTACTTACGTCAACACCGTAGCGGAAAACAAATGATATCGAACCAGTAGCGATAAATACCAAGAAAATTCATACAAAAATAAACATCAACAAAAACACAGCTGACTACACCGAAAGTTTAAGGAAACGGATAGTGAGAATTGAAAAATGAACACCGGAACGAAACCAGACGAAAAAACAGCAGTCAAACGCTAAAAACGCGGACTATCCCAAATTGCCCGTAGCTCCGAAGAGCTAGAGTTCTCGTCATTGTTATTGTGTCTTTGACAATGCAATTCTGCAATATCTCACCTTCTTCCATTTTTCATTTTTTTTGTTGTGTTCCACACTGTTTCCATGATGTATCAGTCATCATCTGATTATCGTTTTTTATTTATCATTTCACCATTGTAATGATATATTTTTCTTTTTCATGATTCCACATATATATACGTTAACCACTAGAATCTTAACTTGTCGGAAATTACTTTCGTTTTTGTATTTATATTCTTCATAACAAAAATTGGATATAATTTCTTCAAGATGATCTTTTACTATTAATTACATAAACTTTTTGACCTACTCTTTGAATAATGTAACTTTATGTATATTAATCAAAGCCACATAAGGTAGATGATGTTGTACACGGCATGTGACTTTTTAGGCATCATTATTTGTAGTTAGAGCAGGTGAGGTGAGGATCGATGAAGACATAACTACGGTCAATTATAGTAATTGGTCACATTTCAAAACAAAACAAAAAATTATTCCTAATATATAAAATAGCCAGTATGCAAGGAAACTTGTTCATATATTATAATCATAATTGGATAAAATTAACTTGTTCAATATACACTAAACATTATCTAGTTGTTAGATGATAAAATATTGAAATCATTAATGCCTGATCATTTAGATGTTCAATTTTTTTGATTTTTGTTGAGTATCATTATCGATAACGATGGACCGTCGTCTGGTAAGCATCAATGCGAACAAATGGCCAACAAAATCTGATCTCACAAGTTTTCTATTATTTCCGAAGAATATAGCTAAAGACAAGAGCCCCAACCCAAATATGGAATGGACCCCGTTCGTACCAAAATATGAGATGCAAAAGTAAAATTTAGAAAACGAAGAACATATATATGTACATATATAGTATTTATTTGGTTCCTTTATATTTATTTTTCATATATGAGAGTGAGTTATACCTTTCATTATGTATCCCTGGAATCTATGCAACTTGTTCATTCATTGGCCCAACTTTAATCAACTAACAATATACTCTACCTTCCATCTATTAAATAGTTGTAAAATCGTACAAAAATTAAATGTTTTTTTTTGTATGTTGGTTTTAAAAAAATGAAGTATATTTGTTTATACAGCAGTAGATAAAAGAAATCATAACATATCGAAAACGATACAGTCTAATTTTCGCAAAAGCCTCTGAAAACCTCGAAAACGAAATTTGCATAGACAGTAGATTGAATCCTCAAACTTAATAATATAGAAACTAAAAAGAAGAAGAAGAAGAAGAAATATTACATATTTACATGTAACTACTTACGTAGAAGATTATGGTTTTGATATCGACCTGCGACTTTATTGCCATTGGTTAGGTGTTCAATTTGCCAATGTCTTTCAACATTTGTATGATTGTAATATATATAGACAATGAAATCCACATTGGTCATGAAAAAAAAATCAAAATATTTGAAAAGAGAAAAGGTATTCTGAGTCTTTAAAGTGGGATGAGATTGCATCAACTTTAATTTTGTCCATGCCCTACAGCCAGGCAAGATTGCTTCAATTAAACTGGTGGTTTCCACTAACATTTTTCAAGAAATCTATTTGTCTTATAGAATACATTTTAAGATAAGAAAAAGCCACCAATCCTGAATGTGTAATTGATGTTTTTGTAAAACTGAAAAATATGAGAGGCTTAAACAAATGATTTAGTTTTAAAAGAAATGGGTTGCCATCAAAATTTGAGGTTTCTTCTTTTCTTCTTCAACTTGAATTACAGCTTCTTTTTTTATCTCTTTAACCTTTTTATCCCAAATCTCATCCACTAGTTTCCATGTGTCATCGCTGATGATCTGCGTCTGCATAAAACACAACACAAGAGGAAATATAAGACAAAGAAAATAGTAACTGTTAATGATATTTTGATCTATGAGTTGTTTTGTTTACTACATACCTCCATGGGACGAGGAGCACCAAATGTTGCGAAACCTACGTTTCCTGGAGAAAATGTTACTCTCCCAGGAAGCGATACACCGTGAATTCCCCATCTTCCCGCATAGATTAAAGCTCCATATTCATCGACAGGTCTCACGGGTTTCTGTTTTCATTAATCAAAGGATATGGAAAAAACCTAAATTACTGAAACAGAGAGAGAAGAGAGAGAGGGAGAGATGACTAACTTGAGGAATCCTTGGAGCTGTGTTGTAAATATTCCAAATTTCATCGGCTTTGATCTCTCCCTTCTCAAGCAGCACATCTGAAAATAGTATTACATTCTTTAAGATTGTTGGGTTGCAATTGTAATGAAGAAACACAGAGGATTTGATATTCTAAACCTGTGATTTCTTCAAGAGCTGACTGATATTCTTGTAAGATTGATGAGCATTTCTCAACAGCAAACCTCATATATTCATCGCGTAATGCCTCAAGCTTTGGAATAAGCTACACGCAGGAGAATCGAATTGGTGTTTTCTGAGATTCTCAAGAACAAAATAAAAAGAAAGCAAGGAGTAAATAAAATAAAATAAACTTACGTTTGGAACAAGGTCTCTTTGGTTTCGGTAATAAGCTTTTCCAAAAGCAGTCATTCCCGTCTGAAGAATTAGAAACTCTGCACGCTGAGAAGCTTCTAAAGTAGACTTAGCAGAGATCCAACACAAGTTTTCAATCCCAAACATCTCCTCTTCAACTACCCTGGCTATAAAACAGCAATGAAGTCATCAGCAAAAGAGTTATTTATGATCTGTAACGAAAAATTGTAGTAGAAAGTCTGACTTTTCTAGATTTAACTTACGAGCACATGCCCGGATTATTGAGTTCACATAATCTGACTTTCTTGCAAAAATTCTCCCTGAAGTTTCTGCGTAGCGCATATTTGGTTGGCTTTTGATCGAATTTATGTCAGTCTGCAGAGAGAAGCACATTGAGCAATGGTTTACGCCAAGTTATAATTGAAAAGAGCACAAAAAGGATCCAATTTTTCAACCACCTCACTGATTGGACGGTACTGATCTGGAAGATAACAAGCAAGAACAGCAACAGATGCTTCTCGGTAAGCCAATCTCAACTTCAATTCCTCCGGAACTTCAGTACTATCTTCTTGTCCCGTCTCAAATGTCCCTTTTTGCTGTAATGAGTGGAATCAGAATTTGCTAAATCAGCATCTAAGTGTGGATAAACTGTAAATTAAGCACTAAGTTACCCTCTTAAGCGCCTCTAGGAGTTCTTCTTTTCCAATGTAGTCTAAGTCTTTTCTTGCAGTCAAGATTCCAGCTTCATTTCTGTAAGCAATTAACCAAACATCAGTGTTTTTCGATTTTTTTCCCTGTGCAATTCTCTAAACACGTAGTTGAAGCTGTAACATTATTTATTACAGAACGTTTTGCAGTTCTGCTCCAGTAAAATCTTCCGTGTTCTCAGCTACTTCTTGCAGCAACTCCTCCTTCTCATCTTCGGATCGGAAAAATTTATTTCTAGCATGAACCTTTCATACAAAGAGAACCTTTAGCTAAAGCACAAAGCGAACCAAAACTCTTTGATTCCAGAAAGTAAATTAAGTACCTTTAATATCGCCAATCTACCGTCTTTTGAAGGTAAACCAACTCTTATAATTTTGTCGAAACGCCCTTTTCTCAGAAGTGCAGGATCAAGGATATCTAACCTATTTGTTGCACCTATGACTAATACCTGACAAAATCGAGGATTAATAGCAAGAAATGTTTACCGAAAAGAAACTTCATAGCAAATAGAAACATTACTTGTGATGTAGTAACTTTAAATCCATCCATCTCAGTCAATATCTGAAGCAAACCTTGTTCTCTCTCTGCTCCTCCCTGTTCAATTAGGAACACATTAAAAAGAAATTAATCTTTTAAACTAATATCTAACTTCCGCAACAAAGACTCGAATTCTTACCCCGCCAATATCTGGTCCACCTCGCTTACTTCCAATTGCATCAATCTCATCTATGAAGATTATAGATGGCGCAAATGATCTAGAGCTAGCAAAAAGATCTTTTACACGAGATGCAGCCACTCCTACAAACATCTAGACATTTAAACAAAAAGCAGGAAACTCCATTAACTCAAGACCTAAATAAACAAGATATTTAGGACTGTTTTTTATGTTGCAAACAGTCAGTTCCTCACCTCAACAAAATCGGTTCCATTTGCCGCAAAAAAAGGTAAACCAGCTTCTCCAGCAATAGCTTTAGCCAGCAGAGTTTTCCCTGTCCCGGGAGGTCCATGAAGAAGAACACCTTTTGGACAATAAATGCCTTTATTCTGAAACTCCTCATCATTCTTTAATATCCGCACAATCTCTTGTAATTCCCTCTTTATATACTCCTGACCAGCAAAATCATCAAAAGTTACACCAGTTTTCTCCTCTGCTGATATAAATTTTGCCCTGAGAGAAAGAGAGATAAAAAACCAAATATAATCTTAGACAAGGATATACTTTCTACCATTTGAGTTAAAATCAGATATCTGGTGTTGGTTTGACATACCGACTCTTGCCTAGGGATCCAAGTGCTTGGCGCTTGAGGGGTGTTCTAATCTTTTTGGTAGGGGTTCCGAGATCACAAGGGATTAACTTGGCATAGATTGGCCTCATAATACTGTCGATCCAAACATACAGCGAAACAAATAGTGCAAGTCTCATAGACCAAATCACAAAAGTGGCAACCGTAGTGTAGACCTCAGCTGGAACCACATCTACATTAAAAACTTCTACGTTGACTATTTGCTGATGCAACTTCTTCCAAACATCATTCCAACCATCAATTGGCATTCGGTCCACAATGTGCCGACGGAAAATTATCTCCTTTTTCGAGTTTTCTTCTTCTCCTTGGGGCTCTCCATCTTTATAATAAGGCAATATCACTGCAATAACAGCAACAAAACTTAAGCAAAAAAATTCAAGAAAATTTGACACCATATCCTAGCTTTGAGAGGCATGATGTAATGTATCAAATACATAATTCATAATGAATACCATTTCAGAAAGACACATGGAAATTTTAGAAAGAGCAACAAAACAGAAACTAGTGAGAACTAAGAGCAATAATATCATTGGCATGTGTAACAAATAGAAAAGCACTGAAATGATAAAACTTTCTGTGACTTTGAACCTGATATCGTCTGTCCGTAGTTTGAATACTCCATGTATTGAACACTGTTGGAATCTAAAAGTTTCATAAAATCGCTAAAATTGATCCGGTGAGAGTTTTCAGGATCCCATTCTGTTCCCTTTAGCTTCCCACGCATTGCTAACAATGTTCTACTCCAATCTGAAGCCATCACAAGCTGCCTTTCTAATTGTACATTAGCCTTTCTCTCTAGCTCTTCCATGTTGCTAATTCGTTCTCTTTCAGCTTCCCTTAATCTCTGGAAAATCCAACAGAAGAATCAAAGCTTTGAAAACTCCATTAAAGTCAAAAAGGAATGAGCTGATTATACACTCTTTAACAGAAAATCGTATTTGATTATCACATATTAGCTTTCAAGTCCTTCACTAGAATTCCTCGAACCCAACAATTAATTACCCCTCTTTATACAGCATACTTGTCGCTACTATGTTGAAATTGAAAATGAACAGAGAGATAAACCTCAAATAGACGGTTCGACTCAGCATCTTCTTCCTGTGGAGCGGAGGACTCAAAGCTCGATGATGTACTGCAAGTAAACAAACCATTTCTTCGTGAAGGAAAAAGATTGAATTTGGAAGTTAATTTAGCTTCCGTTGGTTTTCTCCGACGGACGAAACTAGACAGAGAACCAGGAAACTGAACGGGGAGGATGGTATTACAAGGGTTTAAGGGTTTCGGTAGATGGGTTGGAGTTAACGAACTCGAGAAATAGAACGCCATTGTTCAATCATCAGAGTAGAAAATTTTTGCCCTCGATTTCTGGGTGCAGAGAAAACAAACGATAGCAACAAAATTTGAAGCCTGTGTTTTGGGTTCTTCGCGGAGATAGATTTGGAAGGAAGAGAAGGACGAAAACGATGAAACACACCGTTTTACAAGATTAGATTTACTGGTGCTCTGCTCCCTTAACCGGACATCACCGGTACACTATCAAATTCGAATTCTGAAAAATACAGTAATCGAATACAGTGATTTGGAAAAAGGCGATTGAAACGGCGCGTTTTTACAGATCTGAGAATTGCACCGTTTCCTAACCGGACACTATCAAATTCGAATTTCCGGTCATACAGTTATTTTGATATCAAACCGGTTTTGAGCGAGCAAAAATGACCCATGATGTTCGGAGGAAAAAGACCGTTGTAGATCTGTGTTGATGATTTCTTCTTCTTCTTCTTCTTCTTCGGAGAAATGGTGAAACACAGAAACTTATCTCGCTCGATAATCTCATCTTCTTCTTCAGCTAGATTCTTCTCCATAAAAGCCATCTCTCTCTATTTGATCTTCGTATTTGCTTTTACCATCTGGGTTCTCGTCTTCAGCTCTCGAAACATACAAACCGATGACCAAACCTATCATCAGCAGCAACATCGGGATCCAATCGATTCAGAAGAATTTCGGCCGCCATCTTCGCCTCCGAAGAAGGTATGATTCTTATTTTAGACTTGATTTGGTTTTTGGTTAAATTTTGATCGTGACAATTGAAAAAAAAGAAAAACTCTTGATTCAGCTTCAGAATTTGAGGAAATCGAATGGAGATGCTCAACTTTGGACTCCTCCTTTCAGCTTTGGTTTGCATCCATGTGTCAAACCTACTCCTAAATATAAAGGTAACAAAAAAAGATGCTAAATTTCAGTTTCTGCTGGATCTATGAATTGGGATTTGTGCTTTGATTTCATTTCAGGTTCCTTTCTTTATCTTGTGTTCTTAAAACAGAAATTTGCTTAGCTTTTGCAGAATTTTCAGAATCAGATCATTATATAACAGTGAGAAGTAATGGTGGGCTAAATCAAATGCGCACTGGTGTAAGTAAAACTAAACCATAAATCATTTAAGTTCATGTTTACTTTCTTTTTTTCTTGATTAGTAGAAATGTTTCTCCCAAATTCGAGCTGAGTCAATAAGCATGTTATTTCTCACAGATAGCGGATATAGTGGCTGTTGCGCACATCATGAATGCCACTTTAGTCATTCCTGAGCTCGACAAGCGGTCGTTTTGGCAAGACTCAAGGTATTTGACACTTCAAACAAAACAAAAACACACAATTCTTTCTTGGCTCTTAGTTTACTAGTTATGAGGTTTGTTCTATTGCTAACTTCCATTTCACTATGCCTCAGTGTTTTTTCAGATATTTTTGACGAGGAACATTTCATCAAATCCCTGCGAGGAGATGTGAAGATTATTAAGAAGCTCCCAAAGGAAGTGGAATCTCTACCTAGAGCAAGGAAGCATTTCACATCTTGGTCTGGTGTAGGATATTATGAAGAAATGACACACTTGTGGAAGGAGTACAAGGTCTTCTCTTTGAAATTGCGTCTGCTGTTTTCCATTAATTTGCGCTGTACTCACAGTGTAGCACTAAACTTGTAGATAATTAGCGATGTTGTTAACCGCTGACAGAATGACAACGATGCAGGTCATCCATGTCGCGAAATCTGATTCTCGCCTAGCAAATAATGACCTGCCTGTCGACATTCAGAGATTGAGATGCCGTGTACTGTATCGTGGTCTTCGCTTCTCTCCTGCAATTGAAAGCCTTGGACAGGTTTGGACCCTTTTGCTGTTTTTGCTAACTTCTTATTGTTCTTGTCTGTAGTCACCCACACACACACACACAACATAGACAAGCTGTAGTAAAATATAATTCATTTGCATACACAGAAGATTTCAAGTTTATATTCTCTTTGGGGTACCAAATCTCATTATAGAAGTTCTGAATCCATCGTTTGGGTCGGTGAGTTTTCATCATCAAATGATCGAACTATCAATAACTTGTTTCATGATATACCTGGGGGTTATTAGGAGAAGCATGATAGAAGAATAAACACATCTTTTATCTATCATACATAAGTCTCAGTAGTTTATGCATTTAAGAGGTGTCCTATGGGGCTTCCTGTAGACTTTGGGTTCTGAGCAATCATGACGGTGACACCACAGAAGCTGGTTGAGCGACTCAAATCACGCGCTGGGAGATATATTGCATTGCATCTGAGATATGAGAAAGACATGTTGGCTTTCACTGGTTGTACCTATGGCCTTACTGATGCTGAATCCGAAGAACTAAGAGTAATGCGGTAATCGATTACTCTGTGCATCTATTCTTAACAAAGCAAACATGAAAAAACGTCTTCCTGGGATAAAGTTACGGTTTTAGCTCAATATATTATCGGTTGATCACAGGGAGAGTACAAGCCATTGGAAGATCAAAAGTATAAATTCAACAGAGCAGAGAGTGGAAGGACTATGTCCATTGACTCCAAAAGAAGTGGGGATATTTCTGAAAGGTCTTGGATATCCTCAATCAACAGTCATTTATATTGCGGCAGGGGAAATCTATGGGGGTGATGATAGACTCTCGGAGCTTAAATCACGCTTCCCGAATCTAGTCTTTAAGGTTTGTTTATAACCACCTCGTAAATCTTTCATGTTACTGGCAATCTAAAGATTGATAATTTGTTTGTTTCATGTACTGAATTTTGTAGGAAAAGCTTGCCACAGAAGATGAGTTGAAAGGTTTCACAGGCCATTCGACCAAAACGGCTGCTCTTGATTATATAATTTCAGTTGAGAGTGATGTGTTTGTCCCTTCACATTCTGGAAACATGGCAAGAGCCGTTGAAGGTCACCGCAGATTTCTAGGGCATCGAAGGACAATCACTCCAGACAGGTTCTGTCTTCTTCCTTTTGTTGCCCTCTCTAACTTCAAGAAGCTTTTGTCTGTTACTCATTTTGTTAATAGGCTAGCCCATGACTGACTAAGTGTTGTCTTGTATGCAGGAAAGGACTAGTGAAACTCTTCAATAAGGTGGAGAGAGGACAGATAAAAGAAGGAGCAAAGTTGTCGAATCTTGTGAAGCAAATGCATCAAGCCAGGTAACGAAAGAATCATACATTTGCTTCTTATACAAGTCAAAAAATGCAATAAGCCTTTCTTTCGTATCTACAACAAGATATAAAACATCTTTGATGCGAAAAGAGATTTTTTGGATCGGTTTTGCAGGCAAAGTGCACCGAGGAGAAGGAAGGGACCAACACAGGGGATCAAAGGGCGTGCTCGGTTTAGAACCGAAGAAGCCTTTTATGAGAATCCATACCCAGAGTGTATTTGCAGTTCAAAAAACCCTAATTAAAATTTCCAAACTTTTTTTGTTTGTTTGCTTTGATTCGAGTGACTCTGAACATTCTTTGTTCTGTATCATTACGCCCATTTATAGTCAGCTTAATTATATAATCCTCATCTATTTATTCCTCGAGATTATCAAATCTGAAACATTTGGTTTGTGGCTTTGCTCGGATATTGGATCCAGTTTTGAGCGAATATGACTGTTGTATATAATATTATAATCTATGAATAATTTAACGACAGAGATGTATGTTTAATATTCTGAAATACCGAGTTACTATTGATGGTTAAACCATTCAGACAAAATATTTCTACAGTTGCAATCAAATCTATCTAACAAAGCCGTGTTAGATTTTTACAGACAAAGGTCATCTAAAGGATTTGCAAATTAAAAGAAGACCATACAATTTGAAGCGTGATGGCTCTTTCTCTTAGTTCTGCTCTTTGTAAGGAGTCCATATCATTTTGCTAACATCTACATCAAGACCACCTCGGCCTGCGGCTTTCAAATGCCGGTCCAGTACTTTAGGATCCGCGCAGATCACGTGTTGTCCTTTCCTGTACTGTATTAGTTCCAAGCTCTGAAGGGTGCTTAATATATCTTCTGCTTTAATCGCCGTCATGTCACTCAGCTCCTACATTTGAGAAAAGGTTGGGATATATGAAATAATCTGTTAATGGATAGGCTAAAAGCATGATTAAGGAATATGTATACCTTGATAGATATGTTTCCCTTGTGCTTTTTCAAGATGTCTAACAAAATCCGAGTCCAGTAACCTCTGTAACTCACTAAGCCTAGATCAGAGAGGGGTCTTTCCGGTGTCCCGACTTTGCCCTCTTTCTTTGAGAGTTCATAGGCTATATAACGCAATATAATGGGTAAGTTGTTATCGACTTAACAAAAAATAGACGAGGTAAGCTCTACAGAGAGATGTGAGAGAAAAGACCAAGAGACTTGAATGAAAAGAAAACTCACAGAAGGCTATTAAGAATTTGCCATAGCCTTTCCTTTGATATGGAGGAAGGGTAAGGATGCAAGCCAAGTTGTACGATTCTTCAGAATGCTTTTCCTGTACCAACAGAAATTATGTTTCATCATCGACCAGAAAATTGAAATCAAACACATCTGCATTCCCAAAAACAATGAAGTCAGGGAGAGATAATACGTCAATAATTGTGCTTGCGGTAATTTTTGAAACATTTTTTCAACTGTATCTCACAGATAAGGTCACGAGGCAAAGACTGATAAAAATACAATCAGCAAGAAGTATCCGATAAAAACCCCGACAATTTACGTGCCACTTACCAGTCGTGACCGAAATTTTCTACGTAACAGTACCACAAAGAAACAAAAGGTTATGGTACCTTTGAAAAGTATCCAACCATGTGGCATCCCCGATCATCACATTCACACAGAATATAGAACAGGAACAAATCAACGTCGTAGTAAAGAGTTTTGTGGTCAAGAAATAACTTTGCTAGATAGCAGAGGTTCTGTGCATAGACCTTATTCTTTTTCCCGTCTACCTGTAAGATTAAAAGTAAATTTACAGGTTATGAAAACTCACTTTTGAATGTACAACAACCGACTGGGACAAAAAAAAATGGTCAATCAGCTTCCAGTTATAAAAACGAAAGTGGCAAAGCTGAATATACTGGCGTCACTTGCAGGAATAAGGCCAGAAAATATATATTGCAAATATTCAGGATATTACCTCAAACATTGACAAGGTAGAACTTCGATAGATTTCATCCCCAGGGGGATGCTTCAGATCACATTTCCTCTGCATAGAAAAAGAGCGATTCCAAGGTTATAAGAAAAAAAATGTATACAAATTGAATGCATGTATGAAAGCTCGTAATATTCGAAAGGAATCGAAGGATAGAATACTATAAGTCTACAACCATAAAAATGAAATGCAATAACAGTGAATACAAATGAAAAAAAAAAACAACTAGTTGCTCACCATATGTCTTTGAAGCTGTTCTGTGCGCTTCATGAAACTCAGGCAAAACTCACAGAAAAAGAGCTTCACACAATCATTGTATTCTGGCGGAAAAGGAGAGAAGTACCATGTTTCAATCTCATATTTCCCAAGCTCAATCGTTGCTATGTTCTTCACTTTCGTGAACTCCTCATGTTCACGCAAACTCGCAGCATCCAGCTCTTCATGACCCTATAAAAGTATTGAAAAATATGTCAGAATATAGCCTGTCACACAGTTCACTAAGCCACAACAAATCTTAACTAAGTTAGACAATCACTAACCTCTACATGTGTCTCGTCAATCTTCCGTTTCTGGTGTCGTGTCATCTTCAAGCTAGTCACCTATTACCAAAAGCATACTTCTCTGCTCAGTGCTAAATGCGGAAGAAAAGAAAGCATAAGAATTTGAAGAATGGCTACCTTGTCTTCCACTTTTTCATCTAAGGCGCACTCTACTGAATCAAGGTCGAGTTGATCTAGCTTAATCCATTCATCAAGTCTTCTATTAACTGTAGTTTCACAAGGGTCATGAGAATCAAACACTCGTAACATGTATATCCCTAATCACCACATTTAACAATCAACAACAATTTGAATTGAAAGCTCTCTCTAGAAATTTCAGAAAATTCAACAGCTTCTGATTCAAGTTTCGATATTTCAGGACCCAATCCCTAAACCCTAGACCACCAAATTGGAAAAAGAAAGGAAACGACATACACTCTGTGTAATGAACGTAATACTCGTATTCATTGTTCCCGTCATTATGATTCTTCCGGCGCTCAATAACCTTCACGGGATGGTACTTTCCGTCTCTCCACTGACACATAACGCGAGTGCCCACCTCGAGCGGAAGTACCCCCGTACTTCTCCTCTTCGATGCATCCGATTCTGAGGTCGTTCGATCGAGTATCGCAGCAGGGGTATGATTCGGAACCGCATCTCCGCCGTTGGTTGACGGATGCTTGTGGGTCGACGCCGGAGAGGCGGTGATATTCGTCTTCTCTGTATTCGCAGACGATCCCATTTTTCAATCGGGTCAGAGATTCCCGGGCGGATATATTTCTCATACGGGTAAAAAACACAATTTGTAAGGAGTGGGGCCCATTACAAGCGAATATGGGTCATATCTCTTATAATGGGCCTCGCGAATAGATGTAGCCAATTAATTTTATTTTATTTTCTATTTTTTGTAATTTTATTTTTAAAAACTATACATGCATTAATCAAGTGCTTAAGTCGATTAATCAGACGTCTAAACTAAAAGCACCATTGAATTTACAACTCTTAATTACTTTATTGCTTTCTGTTTTATTGATTTATTTAGCTTAATTCGAACCTATTTAATCTATTGTGTGATTCTTGAGTCTATGTGGATTCGACCCCTAAATATTACAATCGACAAAGCTGTTAGTACTTTAGAGTACTTTAGAGTATTACATTTGAGCTTATCAAGGAGTTTTAATTCGCCATTAGATTTTAGTCAAGAATTTCGACTAAACTCGTGTATCGATCGATACTACCCAGTGTCGGTCATGTCAAATGCAATTGCAAAGAGGTTGAGAATTGGTGATATTATATCTGCTAAGATGACTCTCGCATTCGCGAACTCTTCCACATCAGTTCCATATGGTACAATTCCTGATTTGCTTGTTAAAATAGGAGATTGTCTGGTTTCAACTGATTTTCATATTGTGGAGATTAGTCAAAGTTCTAATATACCTTTGATTCTTGGAAGACCGTTCATGGCTACAGTTGGTGCAGTTATAGACACGTCCAGTAAAAGAATCTCGTTCTCATACGTTAACTTTCCGTTGATGAATTTGACAGGAAATAAGTGATATTGTCTACCCAAACACTTAAACCGTCTATTTTTATACATTAATCGACGTTTAGAATTAGTGGAACTTCGTTGTTTTTCATCAGTTTTTATAATTACAGTGGTAGAAATGTGATGCCAGATAAATAAATTTTATTAAAAAAAAAAAAGAAGAGCAAATGTAAGATAAAATAAATAAGAACGAAACAAGTGGCAGAGGGAGTTTTTGTCGTGAAAGGGAAACAGCCAAACAAGGCTTTATGATTCGTACTGATCACAAGATTCACAGATCAACACCTCGCAAAGTTCCAAGAAGCATAGACCAATACACAACTCATCATCATGTCTTCGAAGTTATGGTCGATAGATTCGCACACCATGTTGATAAAAGGAAATTCGCATTGGCACTTTTTTTGGTTTAAAGCATTGGCACTTTTTTACAATTTGTATCTTGTAATGATATATATAATATCAGGCTTACTTTCAAATGAAGAAAGAATAAAATTGATTCCTATTTTCAGTTTTTTCACATGATAACACGTTATATGGCCAGCTGACCCAAAAAAAAGAGCACCTATTAACATTGAGAGGAATTATTTTAGCATTCCGAAAAAAATTAGAATGGCATACGAAATTCTATCATGACATAAAAAATACTATATATATATATATATCTTTTGTTTATTTTTAATACGTAATTCAAGAAACTGCTCATAATAATGGGAGAATTGGAAATTTAGAGCAAAAAATCAGAACTATTGTCCCCTTAGTACTTATTGGTAGATTATTGTCCCCTTAGTATTTATATTAATGTTAATCCAGTTTTATCCCTTAAAATAATAATAATCAATAATTTAAAAAATCAAAATTAAAATTAAAATTAAAATAAAAATAAAAAAGCATTGATAAAAAAGTATTACACATTATAAAAATTAAAATAAAAAAGCATTGGTAAAAAAAAAAAAGGTTGCGACTTAGAAAAGAAGATAGGGACGTGAAAACAAAAAAAATTGAATAACCTGTGTTTATAATATTTTCTAAAAAATAAACAAATGGGTTCGAAAAAGGAAAAAAAGTTTTAAAAAAGGGAAATAAAAAAATTAATTTCAACGACAAAGGAAATATTTTTTAAATCTTTTTTTCCTAAAAAACGTTTTCAAACCGATTTAAAAATGGAAAAAAAAATATTTTTTGAAGATTTTCAGTTGATCCTAGATTTTCTCTCAGATTTTGTTAACCGCTTGGTAGAATACGTATTCTACATTCAGTAGAATGAAGACAAAATAGTAGAACTTCAATTCTACAACAAAGTAGAATATAGAGAAAATGGTAGAACTTCTATTCTACAAAAAGTAGAATATAGAGAACATGATAGAATGCGAATTCTATAATTAGTAGAATACATACAACATTGTAGATAACGGATTCTATAGGGATAGTAGAATGCTATACAAATAGTAGAATACCTATTCTATACTTGGTAGATTTTAGAGCAAATACTAGAAACCAAATTCTACAATTAGTAGAACATGAAAAAAAAAACATTTAAAAAAAAAAAATTTCATAAGATAAATTACATAATATATATTACTTACTTAATATGAATTTTCAGAATTTTTAAAGCAAGTATAAATATTTATTTTGATTTTCTTTATATTAAATAAATGATATTTTGGTCTAAAAGTGGCATATCTCAAATAAGTACTAAGGGGACAATAGTTCTGATTTTTTGCTCTAAATTTCCAATTATCCCCATAATATATAAGACAAGAATGAAGAATCCTCTTTATTTCCATCTCTCTCCATAAACGGTTGCCAAAAACCCTCTTCTTGAAATGGCTACTTCTCCCATATTTGTCCTCCTCTTCGTTATCCTCTCATCAACCCTAATCTCAGTCAAATCCAACACAACCACGATCGAAACAACTTGCAAAACTACAAACTACTACGCCCTCTGCGTCTCAGCTCTCAAATCCGACCCAAGAAGCCCCACAGCCGACACAAAAGGTCTCGCCGCCATTATGGTCGGCGTTGGAGTGACAAACGCCACCGCCACCGCCACTTATATCTCCGGAAACCTAACCGCCGCCGCTAACGACACCGTTCTTAAGAAGGCCTTAAAAGACTGCTCCGACAAGTATACTCTCGCCGCTGATTCTCTCCGGCTAACGATTCAAGATCTTGATGATGAGGCTTATGACTATGCTTACATGCATGTGTTGGCGGCGGAGGATTATCCCAATGTTTGCCAGAATGTTTTCCGGCGAGTCAAAGGTTTGGTTTATCCGGCGGAGATTCGCCGGCGTGAAGTGAGTTTGAGACGTATCTGTGGTGTTGTCTCCGGGATTCTTGATCGGCTTGCCGAGTGATCTTAATTGTAGTTATTATCTTTCTTTAAGAAGAAACTTTGTTAAAATGGCAATTTCTCTATTGAATCTATGTTTATGGTAACTATAAATAAATTAAATTTGAAATTTGTGATTTTTAGTACCAGTTAGTTTGAAATTGGTAGACAGAGCAATACTAGTTATCATGAGTATATTGGACTTTTAATATTTCTATATCAGTTCACCAATTATACCAAAACCTTAAGTCGTGTTTAGTGCCAAATATTTGGGGGAAAAGGCTTAAGTTGAGATATTATTTTAGTATTTATTTGACTAATTAGACCGTATCTCAACCGGTTCTAGGTAACTTTTGCTTTATCTATATGCATTATACGTGTTATCTCTTCGGAGATGTTTTTTTTTTAATAAAAAATTGCGATAAGATTTTTAAAAGCGTCACTTTAAAAGAGAAAGGTAACGTCGTCTCTGCAAAATAAAAAGCTGAACGATTATCGACCTCATAACTACTACTACTTTTTAGATTGAGAAAACTTTTTTATATAAATTATTGAAGTGAATGTCTTCGTAGGTCAGCGACTACAGTAGTCTTCGCTATCATATTAAATAGTAAATGACTAATATAACGTAACAGTCCAGTGTGTGAATATCAGAAAAAACTCACTAAATAGAAAAAAATGACAAAAAGCATAAAATAATGATTTGATATGTAAACACTAATTCGGATTAAAGAGTCGGTGGACAAAATGGTCATTAGACACGGAGGCTAATATTTGGCGCCCAAATGATCCCAAAAGACGCGCCAGAGTGACAGTGGTTCTTCTTCTTCTTCCCACTAATCCACAAAACAAACCCTAATTTTCTCGAGAAAACCCGTTGCGATGAAGGGAGGAACAATACAGATCAGCTGGCATGATGGGAAGCCGGTGCTAGCCCTAGATTTTCACCCGATTTCCGGTTTACTTGCCACCGCCGGAGCCGATTACGATATCAAGGTAACGCGATTGACAAATCAATTAGATTGAGATCTATTTCGACCCAATATCATCGTATAACAGAGCTTGTGATTTTGGATTTTCAAAATCTGCGATTGTTTAGAAAATACAATTCCTGAAATCTAATTCGAGCGTCTGATCTTCTTATGGATTTAGCTTTTTATTGGTTATGATTGATTGTTTGAAAACTGAAAATATTGCAGCTATGGTTAATAAACTCCGGTCAAGCGGAGAAGAAGCTTCCCAGTGTATCTTATCAGAGCAGCCTTACTTACCATGGATGTGCTGTAAATACCATTCGATTTTCTCGGTCTGGTAAGTAATGTGTTTCTTAGCTACTCTTTCAAGTTTAATTTTCTGGTAACAGATACAAAAATGCATCAAGCTTTGTGTGTGTGTTTTTTTTTGTTGTTGTTAAAATCATGTTAAAATCTAGTGGTGACGATTGTTCTATGATCATATGCAGGAGAACTACTTGCCTCCGGAGCAGACGGTATGAACTGACAACACATGTTGATGCAAGTGTGTTTTGCATATATTGAGTGCGTAATGAAACCAACTGTGCACTTCTTCTTTTCTTCTTTTTTATAAACCAGGAGGCGAGCTTATCATATGGAAGTTGCATCCTAGTGAAACCAATCTGTCCTGGAAAGTTCACAAGTCATTATCGTGAGTCTTTTCCTCTGAATAATAAGCTGCACTGCCATGCTTCTGTAATCGTTAAATTTGAAGCTAGCAAGAACCACGGATGGGCGTTTCAGTACTTGTTGCTATCAAGAGGGGAGAGTGCTTCTGTAGGCTAGTAACATGGTGGAAAGCGTATGATAGTTTCACCAAAAATAGCAGCAATATGGACTAAATGGAATGTAGTCTAGTAACATGGTGGAAAGCATATGGTGCTGGACTCAATCTAATGTAGTCTAAGAGCATTATTTTTACTTTTGTTTGTCCTGCTAGATTTCATCGAAAGGATGTCCTGGATCTTCAGTGGTCTCCTGATGATGCTTATCTGATTTCTGGCTCAGTGGACAACTCTTGCATTATATGGGACGTTAACAAAGGTGAGAAAGTTAAAGAGGAGATAAGTTATTTTTCATGTTAATTCCAGATTTTTTGCTTCTCAAATTTCGGTATTTGTTACAAGGTTCTGTTCATCAGATACTGGATGCCCACTGTCATTATGTTCAAGGTGTTGCCTGGGACCCCTTAGCAAAATACGTAGCCTCTCTTAGTTCAGACAGAACGTGCCGGATTTATGTCAATAAGCCTCAAACAAAAAGTAAAAGTGGTGAAAAAATGAACTACGTTTGTCAGCATGTTATCACGAAAGCAGATCAGCAAAGGGGAGATGACACTAAGGTTAGAGAGAAATTAATTTCTTCCTGATTCGTTGCGAATATACAGTATACCTGATTTCACAATGACATGACTTGCAGACAGTAAAAACCCATCTCTTTCATGATGAGACATTGCCGTCTTTTTTCCGAAGATTGTCATGGTCACCTGATGGATCGTTTTTACTCATTCCAGCAGGTGATTATCCCTAAAACTCAGTCCTGTTTTTTTTCAGAAATTTAGGATAGATCATGACATTGTATACCCGGATATTAATTATGTTTATGTCATCAATATATCATATGCAGGCTCTTTCAAACTTTCACCCACATCCGAAGCTGTAAATGCTACCTATGTCTTTTCCAGGAAGGACCTTTCAAGGTAAGATAATCACCTTACCATCTCTTGTTTGGAAGTTGTAAGGCTTTTGGAACATATTATAGGCGTCTAAGCTCTTCTTCTTGAGCTTATGTATGAGATAATTAGAAAGCAATACAAAGTCTCACATGCGCTCATTTCTTTTTTCCGCGAGCAGACCTGCACTGCAGCTTCCAGGTGCCAGCAAACCAGTTGTAGTGGTTCGTTTTTGCCCTGTTGCATTCAAACTCCGGGGTTCAAATTCTGGTAAATATTATGTTTTCTCATAAAGTTTTTTTAGTTTCTCTTAAGAAAGAAAAACAAGGCCTTCAAGATGTAATATATTTTCCTTTATATGCTCGTTTTGGTGAACCCAAATGGTATTTTGGATCATGCAGAAGAGGGTTTCTTCAAGCTTCCTTACCGTCTTGTCTTTGCCATAGCAACTTTAAATTCGGTGTACATATATGACACGGAGTGTGTCGCTCCAATTGCAGTCTTAGCAGGTCTCCACTACGCTGCAATAACTGATATAACATGGTAAAAAGAGTATGCACATTATTTATGATCTGAATGATCCTTCGCCAAATATTCATAGTTTTGAAATGTAACCAAGGATCAAATATTTTGTTCAATAGGTCACCTAATGCCTCGTATCTGGCACTGTCCTCGCAAGATGGCTACTGCACACTAGTTGAATTCGAAGATAGTGAACTAGGAGAAACCGTCTCCATCTCAGGTTTGCCCTTAGTTCTTTTTACTCTCCTCTGCATTCCAGAATCGGATTGACTCATCAATTATATTGCAGTCGGAAAGAAACCTGTGGATGTTGAGGAGAAAAAGCATGTTTTAGAGAAAAGCGATGAGCTGATGACCAAAACAAAACCAGACGAAAGAAATAAACAGGCTGAATCAGAACAAGAGGAAGAGAAAAAACAGGCATTGTCGAGCAAAATTATCACGGATGGTGAGGAGAAAAAGCAAGTTATGCAGAAAACCGATGAAGTGATGGCGGAAACAAGACCAGAGGAAGAGAAACAGCCATTGCAGAGCACAGTTAACACAACTGTCTCAAATAAACCGGCGAGGAAGCGCATCACACCGATGGCTATTGACCCCTAATGATAAACTAACTACTGATGTGCGTCCTACTTTTTTTCATCCGTTCTAACCACAAAGCCATTGTGTTTCCTTGACTTATATAATTAAGCAACTAACCATGTGGTTAGAATCTGAGACCGAAAGAGAAAGAGATGAAAACACAATGGCTTGATGGTGATAGCTCACTGTGACATAACTTAAGAAACAAAACTATGCGCGTTTTAATCATGGGCATGAGCTAGTTATTTGGGCATCGAAGTCTTGGCAGCCCAAGCTTTATATGGCTGATGCAATAAACATTTTCTAGGGATATATTAATGGGCTTTTTAGGCTCGTTTCGATTCGGCCCGTTTGAACCTATTATGCTAAATTTCCAATCGGCGGAAATAAATAACAGACCGGTGTAAATAAATAACCATAACTTTACCCCATATCCTAATTTTAATTTCGAAACCCCTTTCTCCCTATAATAATAGCCGTAAAAAAGTTAAAAAGAAAAACCCAGAAAATTTCATCATCTCTAATGGCCCATCGCTCTCCATCCTCTGACTCTCTCTCTCCCTCGGTCAGATTTCAATTATTCTTCAATCTCAATTTCATTTCCCAATAATTTCAATAAATTTTGACAAATATTTATACCTTTACATACACACATATATACAAATATCTCTCTCGCCCTCCAATGGATTCTCCGAAACTCCCGTACTCTCTCTCCGCCTCCTCCTCAACTCCATTCGCTTCCTCCGCCGTAAAACCTCACCGGAAAAACCTCCCTCCCCGTAATTGCATCCTTATCATCATCGCCACATCCTCCATTCTCCTCCTCCTCCTAACCCTGATTCTCTACGCCACCATTTCCAAATCCTCCCACAACCGCCGCAACACACCGCACCAATCCCCTTCCTCTCCTCCGCCGAAGACTCCTTCCCCTCCCCCCATCGCTCAGATCCGCCTCGCCTGCAACGCCACGCGTTTCCCAGACCACTGCTTTTCCTCCCTCTCTCAACCGGGTCGGGTCCCTCCGGATCCTAAACCGGTCCAGATAATCCACTCGGCGATTTCCGTCTCATTCGAGAGTCTCAAATCCGGTGAATCGAAAATCAAATCTATTCTAGACTCCTCCGCGGGGAACAAAAACCGAACCAACATCGCAAACATTTGCCTTCAGATCCTCTCTTACTCGGAGCACCGCACCGAATCGACGGACGTCGCAGTGACGACCGGTGACATCAAAGACGCTCGTGCGTGGATGAGCGCAGCTCTCGCTTACCAGTACGATTGCTGGTCAGGTCTCAAAACCGTCAACGACACGAAGCAAGTCGTGGACACGATCACGTTTCTCGATGATCTCGTGAAACTCACCGGAAACGCGTTGAGCATGATGGTCTCCTTCGACAATTTCGGAGACGACGTCGCTTCCTGGACCCATCCAGCTACGGAACGAGACGGGTTTTGGGAGAAAGTTGGGCCTACTTTGGGCTCGGTTAAGGAGGCTCATTTAGGTTTTCCGTCTGGATTAACGGAAGACGTCACTGTGTGTAAGGACGGAGGGAAAGGACCCACACCGTGTGGGTATAAGACGGTGCAGGAAGCCGTTGACGCAGCGCCGCAAACTAACGGAACCGTTAAGTTTGTGATACGAATTAGAGAAGGTGTGTATGAGGAAACCGTTAGGGTTCCGTTTGAGAAGAAGAACGTCGTCTTCATCGGAGACGGAATGGGCAAAACGGTAATAACAGGGTCGTCGAATGTAGGGCAACCTGGGATGACGACGTACAACTCTGCTACTGTCGGTGAGTAACGTTACTGTTATTTTTTTTCTGAACTTGGTTCTTTAAATAACTTCTTCTTCTTTTTTTTTTCTAATAATTAATCAACAAACATAAAACGGGATGAACAAGAGTAAAAGTCAGACAATAAATTTGTTCTTTTCTACTCTTGTGGTGATCTTTTTTATTGTTAATTTATTTAATTTTAAGATTCAAGTTATGTCCGAATGATTGCGACTGTTCCTGGTTCCAGCTGAGACAGAACACATGTGACATTTACTTGGACAATATCCCATTTTATTTATTAGTTTGCATTAGTATATTTATTTTAATTATAACCAAAAAAAATTGTTAAAATTAAATACATGTTTTTGGGTTTTGGAAGGAGTTCTCGGCGATGGATTCATGGCTCGTGATCTAACCATAGAGAACACGGCAGGAGCAGACGCGCACCAAGCGGTTGCGTTTAGATCAGACAGTGATTTCTCAATACTCGAAAACTGCGAGTTTCTTGGGAACCAAGACACCGTTTATGCTCACTCTCTCCGCCAATTCTACAAACAATGTCGAATCCAAGGCAACGTGGATTTCATCTTCGGTAACTCAGCTGCCGTATTCCAAGATTGCAATATCTTAATCGCTTCAAAACATTCCAAACTCGAGCAAGGCGGAGGCGCAAACAACGCCATCACTGCACACGGGAGGATCGACGCGTCACAGTCCACAGGATTCGTGTTCTTGAACTCTTCCATTAACGGAACAGAGGAATACATGAAGGAGTTTCAAGCGAACCCTAAAGCGCATACCAACTATTTGGGAAGACCATGGAAGGAGTTTTCGAGGACGGTTTTTGTAAACTGTAATCTTGAGTCTTTGATTAGTCCTGATGGATGGATGCCGTGGAGCGGAGATTTCGCGTTGAAGACTTTGTATTACGGTGAATATAAGAATACGGGTCCGGGATCGGTTAGGTCTAATAGGGTTCCATGGAGTAGTGAGATACCGGAGAAGCATGTTGATGTTTACTCTCTGGCCAATTTTATTCAGGCTCATGAGTGGGCTTCGACGACCACCGCTTGATGTTGTAAAGGAAATTGGGGTTTTGAAAAGTCGTCATTGTAACTTTATCGTAGTGTTCAAATCTTAGTATATTATCATTATTATTCATAGATGATAATCGAGGGAAATCAATCACAAAAGTTCTAATTTTCGAGTGACATAAAATCTTATCATACCAAAAAGTACGAAACTTTAAAATCTTTTCATATTTTTTCTGAGTGGTTGAAGACTCTCTTAACCTTTATCTTGTAGAAGCAAGAAGCATGAGAGGAACTTTATGATTTTCTTTTTAAAGAAATGGGTAAATGCTTCAAGATAACTTACATTTAAACTGTTACTGTGTTATTTTATTTTTACCATTTGTCAAACATATTGTGAATGATAAGTGTGATGAATAAATAAGGTGACACATAAAGCTATGGGTTGAAGGAGAGACAACATGGGGGGAAAAAAAACAAAACATGATCTTTTGGTGAGGGAGAGCAAAAGAGATCTTATATTTATAGGTCGGAATCAGAACTTTTCTCTTCCTTTGGTGGTGCGTATTGCCTGGTGAGGCGGGATCTCGCCCATGGGTCAAGCGGCACTTGAGGTGGTGGTTGAGGTGTTGCTGGTTTCGATTGCCTTAGCTCGTTCTCTCTATCGATAAACCTGCAAAAATGACAAGTTAGCTCACAAACTAAGAATCGAGTACTGGTCGAACACTAACACAATAGCATCGCATATCGAATTCAAAAGAAGTCCATATTTTTTCGTAAATGCGACTAAAGAAGAGTCGAAATCTGCGGGAAGGTGTAGGCAGAATGACCAATAAAGAAAAGAAAAGAAATTTGTTTACTCGATATAGGCCATTGGTGCAGCATCACCAACTCGTATGCGAGTGCGAAGCATTCTTGTGTATCCGCCAGCTCGAGCTCTGCTAACACACAAGATACAGCCGATGAAACAGAGTACCTGGGAGAAATACAAAATAGAAAGAAAAGCGAAGATTCACTTGTATCGATGAGCCAACTCTGTGAAAATCTTGTGAATGACATCATCTCCTCTAACAAACCCAGCAGCTCGCCTTGCTGCATCGAGTGAGCCCTGTAATAAAATCATTTCATCAGCGACTATCTCAACCAATACTCATCAAAAACACTTGGTGAGCTTAAAACCAAGATACGTGAACACTTGAGCACAATTACAGTTCCAAACCAATGGTGTCTCTGATTATACAAAAGAGTCGGAGAGAGTTCTAAAATACGGTCAGCATCTGAAAATTCCAAGCGGGAAAAAACAAACCAGGAACCATTGGATTGTATTGCTAATTTCATAAACTTGTTGGAAAAAAACACGAATCGATACCTCTTTGCCGAGTTGAACCATATTATCAGCAAGACGACGAACCTCTTTAGCCTGCAAAATCCAAAATTGTGTAAATTACCCAATGTAAATAATGAGAAACATTTTAAGGACAAGTTTTATATTAGTAAGGTTACAGATTCTCGCCAGAAGACTATAAACCCTAGATAAACCCCAGATCAAAAACAAATTGGGGGAAAAAAGGATTTAGCACCTTTGTGACAGTGGTCTCAATTCGCTCGTGTTTCACCAATTGAGAAACCAGGGTCCTGATTAGATTTCGAATCGAGAGAAATTTTACGAAATGTGCGAAGAAACAAGAGGAACAGTTTTGGAAGATTCTAATATTAAAAGATTAGGAAGAAAAAACCTGAGCATGGACATACGGTGACCCGTTGGCCGGCCGAGCTTCCTTAACTTCGTCATTTCTGCGACGGCGAAGCGATCGGAGAATTGCGATTGGGAAGAAGAAGAAGAAGAAGCCTACGATGGTGAACGATAAACCCAGCTCTTAACTAAGTAATGGGCCAGGCTTTCTAATTTTGAGCCCAATAGAATGTTAAGCCGATTGTTCTCTTAATTTGTCGCTCGTGACGAATCTTAAATTTTTTATAAACTTATTGGAAATGAGGCCGACGTGGATTTGGTCCAAAACTGTATGAATAGGTGAGGAAATTCTCAGGAAATTGATATTTGGACAGTTCATACTACTCACATAAATATAACATTTTGACTAAAACTAAACTTTTTATAATAAAACAACTGATATTGAAATGATCTTTGAAAGAAAATTATGACTTCCACTCGATATATTGCAAAAGAAAAATAAATTCCTTACAATCGACTGTTTCATTTGCTACTATCTTTTATTATTCTTTCAAGATTAAAAATAATATTATCCTTCTTGTTTTTTGTTATGACTTATGACTACAAATATTTTAAACTACCACCAAATAATAATCATGTACAAACCGCATTTTTAGTGTGTGTGTTACCTTTTATTACTTTTTAGTACAAAAGTCTTTACAATCGATTGTACAGACTTTTGTAATAGAAGAAAACAAACCCAAAGAATAAAAAATTACTTCAATTTTCATACTTTGTGGGCGGTTTGTCGACTCTGGTCTCATTCGAACTATGAGTCAGAGGCCATGTCTCAAAGTTGGACTCGTTGCGAGTTTATAATAATCAAAATATTTTAATATTTATCTTGTAACAATCATATAGCCTTAGGTTACAAAAAAACAAATATCAATCATATAGTCAAAAATAGCAACATTTAAGAATCCAAAAAAACAAAAGGTCAAGTTCGACGTATATAGTCAACATCTAGAAACAAGATGTAGTCTAGAACATTCAATAAAAGTGGTCCTGAGCCAGCCAGCTCATTCGTGGTTTTAAACTTATCTACATCATCTTGGATGGATCATACAATTAATAGTCAAATACATATACTCGTGTAGTCTCTAGAAGAAGTCTCCATTGAGAGGAGACACAGTTAATCGGTTCAAAATTTATAGTGAGTGTCTTATTTTGAAATTTTATATGGACTCTAACGCATAGAATTATGAGATATCACAAAAGATAAAGATGATTAGGACTTATATAGGCGTATGTCTATGTCGTGTGTGATGTATTCGAATCTTCTAAAGACGAAATCGAAATCACATGTAACATCGTTACAAATTGTGGGTCGATGGGAACTATATGACGTATTCATCTGTTGGACCTATATATTTCCAACAGAATATTTTTAGAAAAAGCAATTTCATATCAATGATACGAACAATATGATTGGAAAATTCAAGAACATCATTATTTGATTTTACTTTACATTAATAAGAGAATTATAGACTACACAGTCAATGAGCAATGAATTGAATCTTCTTCTTTCTATTTTTTTTTAGTTTATTATATTCACTATTCAAAATTTCAATTTGTTTACATTTTTTTTTAATTTATTTCTCTCTCAATAATAATATTCTCACGAAATGAAAAATCCTAACGAGTAAAAAGAATTGAATCAAAACGGCATGATATGTGTCGTTTTGGTGTCGTAAGCTGAAAGGCAGGATCTTGAATTCACCTTGAAGACCTTAAGAAGATCCGTTAACATGCGCCTAACGGCGGGAGAGCAATTGCTCTGTAACAGTAACAGAATCTTCGTAACGCCGTTAGTACTAGTAACCGCTTCAAGCGCCTTCTCCTCTTTGAAAAGATATGAGACGCTCCAAAGCACCGTAACGGCGTGCTCCGTCGCTGCCGTGGATATTTTCATCAGCTTCTTAACCACTATCTTCAGGCACTCGCCGTCTCCGCCGCATATTTCCGATCTGCCTTCCTTGGTGGATGCTAAAGTCTCGAGAAGCTTCAAGCATTTCTCCGTCACCGAAACGCTCGACGTCGTTGGACCTGTTAACAATTTCGTGAGATCCTTGATGAGTTTCTCTCGGATTAGATTGAGTTTCACGCGCTTCGGTGAACTGATTCCGATCAAGCAGGACAAGGTCGATTCAATTAAGCTCGGATCGGAATCTCTGCTAATCGATTTCATCAGCTCGGTGACTAATCCGTCTCTCTCGGCGATTAACTGCTTTGATTCGGCGTCGACGGCGATGAATTCCAGTAAACCAGCGCAGTCAATCTTCAACTCGACATTCCCGGTTTTATACAAGAAGACGATTGCCGTCAAACGATCTCGGCCGTTGTTTAAAATCTGATTCGAAAACCGTCTCCGATCTGTGATTTTTGTTCGAATCATGCTCAGAATCTTCACCGCCTCTTGAACAACCAGTAGTTTAGGGGTGGAGGTAGTTTTGAAATCTACCTGGCCCATGAGATCCACGAGAAGTCGCACGAAATCATCTTTTCCGGCGAGAAATCCCATGTTATCATCGGATTCTCTCGCGAATCGGAGTATCTTCGATAAAATCTCGCGGTCATATCGCTCTTCCTTCTCGATCTTCACTCTATCGATCGCATCGGAAATCTCGTCCCTCGTCGGAGCAGCTAATTCCGCCGATTCAACACAAGCTCGGCGACGGATAGAATCGGACCAAATCTCAATGAGACGCTGAAGAGTCCGATTGGGTATGAAATCCTTGTTCTGAAGAATCTGCATCGTCGCCGGACATGTATTATTCCCGCCGTCGAGCCACCGTTGGATGCTAGCACGGTCGTATGTAACGCCAGTGCAGAGACTCACCGGAGATTTCATAACGTCGAGCGATATAGGACATCGGAAGAAAGTAGGAACGGTGATGTAGAGATCATCTTTCCTCATTTTTGATTGGCCGTTGTTTTTCCGTTTTGCTCCAGAGAAAGCGTGTGGGATTCCGTCAGAGAGAGAAGCTCTGTTTTATGTTTAAGAGAGAGAGAGAGAGTGCGTGGGGTTTGGTTTAAAAGATGATAGAGAAAAAGAGTCAAACTTTGCTGACGTCAAATTTCACTTTTTTGACGGGCGTTTAGTATTTTATATATATTTATATTATTTTAATGACTAAATCGAATAACTTTTTTCTTTTAACGCAAATCGAATAACTTTTTTTTCTCTTTATGCTATTATAAAAAAACTATACTACAAAATTAGAATAAAATATTTAGCACACTCCAAAGTTGAAAATATATATATTCCTTATTCAAAATATATAATTTAGCAAGGTTTTAGTTTATCATAAATATCAAAAGAAAATGGGAGTTTTGTATAATATTTAACTGTTGGTCGTTGGTCAAAGAAGTCTTTCGGCGCGTGATACTGGGTTACATCACAGCCATAGATATGGATTTTAAAATCTAAGGTGTTGGAAACAGACGGTGAGGATTTGCGGAATGTGAATGCAGATATAGGAGGAGAGTGGGGTCCACGCTCCACCGTTTGAGCATTGGGTCCACTTTACGTCTTAGACCGCACCGGGTTGGTTGCACGTTTGAAGATTTGTGGAAATGCGCCAGTTTTTTTTATAACCCTTTCATTTGGCATTTTCTATTGTTTCTCCTAATTTTCTTATTTCTTAACTTTCCCGTCCACATTTCACACTGGAAAATTCATAAGATATATAAAACGCGTCATTATATAAACACATGCTCAAATATTGTTGTCCTATTTTGGCCAAATAAATGTTGTTTAAAATTGATCCAAATATTTTTTTTAGCTAAAATAAGTAATCATAGTAGTTTTCTAGATAATTTACTACTAACATTACCTGTGTACTATATACATGTATTAATTCTAGAAATATCAAATACGCATTTTTGGTAATAGTAGCTTTTTAAATTCCGAATAAGTATTTTAGTGATATTTGTAAGTTTAAACTATATATTATTTTTCGACCCAAATAAACTATATGTTATTCAGATTATGTATAGTTCCGTAAATTTGGAAAATGTCGACATAGCCGAATAATAATATCTAGTAATAATTGAAAGAAGATATCGTATAAACGAAAAGAGAAACTATTCGATTAATTTATATTAGTTATATCATGTATGCTTCTGTAGATTTTGAAAACCAATGCATAACCCAAATAAATATCTAATCTTTTTTGTTTTTGTCAACACCAATAATATCTAATCAGAAACGGAAAAAAAATATATATATTACACAAAAGAAGAAGAAAAAAAAGGAATAAATCAACAATTTGTTCAATTGACCAGACAGATTCTATGGGCTACATTGCATCTTTTGTTGCTCGTCCACTTCTGTTTGTTTTATGTCCGCAACTAGCAATACATGACGTGGCCAATACCTTTATGCTCGAGAACCCTTTCCATACTTATTTTAGACTTGTCTACCTATGTTCATTACAAGTTAAGGCTTTGAATGGAACACCAGGTGAAAAATGTAAGCAAATGAACTGTATGTAAGTTTCCAAAAAAGAAAAATTATGATTTTTAACCAACCTTGTTTTCTATTTTAAAACAATTATAGGGTTTATCCCGCGCACTGCACATAGTAATCTTTTCACAAAATTGGTTCAGTTAAAATTGGTTGTCACGTAGATAAATATGTATATATTAACTTCACATAATTAAAATTTACGTATATAGTATCCGTCGAATAGGAATTAGAAATAGTTTCGTTATGCAAGTTAATATATAAATAAAATTTAGATATCAATTTTTTTATTTGAAATCAGACTATCGATTTCGGTTAATAAATTATATAATATGATTTATTAATTATAATATATATTAATATTTTAATAAATAAAGATATTAAATACAATCTTTAATGCATGAAGTACAGAACAAATTTACATATTATCTTCGATAACTTTGTAAGACGGTTATATCATTTCCTCATTTATTTATTTTTTTCTTATTTGTAATGGCATTTCATGTAATAATTACATAACAAAATTCGTTTTCTTAAATGACTTTTTAAATAATAATATAGAGATTTCTTCATCCAATTAATAAATGTATAGATTAGTGTAGTTGATGTCTCATAAATGATTATAGATTTTAACTGTACCTCATTTAAATTAGATTTACGTAAATCATCTAACTAAAAGTTAAATTTTAGTATTGAACTAACAAATTATCTTAAAATTATGAAATGTTAATAGTTCAACTTTAAACGGGATTATTTTAAAATTTTATTTTTGGTATGAAATAATTTAAAATAATATAAGATAAAAAACATAAAAAAAATTATAAAGAAAAATTATATTCACCAAAAAGGAGGGGCTAAAATGTTGTTTTCAGCTTCCTTTAGATCCCTGTTAAAGAATTCAGACAGAGCATCCTTTTTAATCCTTTTGCTTTCCTATTTATTTAACGAACACGCGGTATGTAATTGTGTATCTAACACCAACTCGTGTATCATGCCTGATACTTCTAAGTCAAAGCTGAATAATGATCATTATTCATCAACACGGATTCACTAAATAGGCTGCATTAAACCATTCTAATTTTGAGAATTTTTTTTTATTTTTTTTAAAGTTGACCCATAAACTAAGTGTTTGTACGTGAGAGGCTACGTGTTGTGGTAGTTTCAAACACTTACGTCCCGCACGTTTGAGTTTTTTTTGGTCTACATGAACGTCACACACCAAACATGAAACCTAGCAATGATTTTTTTTTTTTGGTTTGTTAAAGAAAACCAATGATGTTTTTATAAATTAAAATTCTAACTACCGGACTACCACCGTATTGGCCAAACGTGTAACTCTCACACCATCCTTTTTATAATTTATATTCTGTTATATTTTCTCTAAAAAAAAAAAAATTATTTCCGAAAAAAGAACTTCAACATTTTTGTATATTTAAAAAAAAAAAAAACATTTTGTTTATGGATTTGAATAAAAACGTGAAAAGAAATTACTATTATTAAACTCCACTTTTCCATTTAGTTATTTACCTAAATAAGTGAAGCTTTTCATAAAAAAAAAAAAAATAATAAGTGAAGCTTTATAATCATTTACTACACTGTAAATGTAATGAAATAAAAGAATGTAAGGTGTCAAACTTTTTTTTTTGAGAAGCCCATTGAGATAAGGTAACAAACTTTTTGTTAAAATAAAAATAAATAAATAATCTCTGGAAATGGAACCTACGGGCTTCAGTAGTTTCTCTCAATGGGCCTCTTAGCCTATAAGTTAGTCATAGCCCATTTTATTCATTTCTTCCTTTATTGTTGGGAAAATATCTGTCATTTTTTTTTTCTTATAGTAAATGTATCTATCATTATGTAAATATATATAAAGATATTAGACAAACCTATAATTACGTATACATATACAATCTAATAATTATTTCACATGCAAGCCTATACAAAATGGCGGAAAATAATTCAATCTTATTCTATAAAGTTGGAGACAACTTCATCGCAATATACATTAATCAATCGGTCAAATCCTGACACATATACAAAAATAATTAATTAGTACAAAATAATCAAATATAATTAAAAAGATAAATTTAATTCAAATATTTTGATAATCAATTTGCCAAAATTTTAGGAAAAATAGATATATAACTAACTAAATAATAAAATATAAATATAATTCAAATAGAAGTAGAAAAATATAAATATTTGAAAATATTTTATAAAAAATAAATAAAAACTAAATTATAATAAATGATAATCAAAATAAGTAATTCTTTTTTTTTACAAATGATCTGATTTTATTTTTTATTGTTAGGTTTTTTTCCATAGATTATAAAATATTAAATTATAAACTTACATAATATGTGGATTTTTTGTTAATCTAATAAATATTATTTCATAAATAAAATCGAACCATAATTAAACGGGTAGAATAATAGTACTATACGCTATTTGCAGCATTTCATTATCTGAGGTCAGAGAAAAAATTCGTGCCGTTTTTAGTTTCTTGATATCACAAACATGACGTCTGAAAAGCCTTTGTGGTCCATAAGTTTAGATTTGACAACTTAAGTTTTGCGAGAAGACAGAAAAGAGTCGAAACCATAGCACGTGCGCGATCAGTTTTCTACTATAGTGGTCAAAGTCAAACCAGGCATAGTTATTGTTTTATGAAATAAAACTGTAGTGTGTTGTTATGTGACAAAAGAAAAATGGTTTACCGGTATACGTGTTTTAATTAATACTAGTAGATGATAGTTTTTCACAACTAAGTAAATGTTCACGTGTAGTAGAAAATGGACATGTAAATTAATGATGTGGATGCACCGAATTTAAATGGCCCGAAACATATAGATTGCGAATGATTTATGAAAAAAAGGCTAACATTAATTCATCGGCAAATCAAAAGGTAGGTAACGAACTTGTTAGTTCCACCCACAAATTAAATATACATGATTAAATTTAGAAATTCACTTATTTCTTCAATATATATATGTCAACTTATATTCCAAGTTGTTTTACTCAAATTAAAGGACCAAAATATAACCTTGGCATTGAAATGTTCCGAAGCTAATTTAACCACAAAATTACCACACAATATACTAATATAGTCGCTAATTTTGGAAAACTATTTTCTACTTTTATAATTTTCACAATCCAACATATGTACTAATTAACTAATTGTTAATTACACGCTAGTCGAAAACCATAAAATTTAATAGGATATCATAGCTACAAGTTTGATTCAAGTATATGATATATTGTCAGTTTTGGAATGGGATTCATTTCGAAATAAACTGGAAAATCTATACTCTCATATAAAAGAAACATAATAAAAATCTCATATCAAAAATGAAATAAGTGCTAAAGTAATATATAATCAATATCTTTTAAATTAATTTTGAGTTGCAAATTCATAAATTTCAAATTAACTGCAACAACTATTTTTCTACTCAATTTGTCATAAATTAGCTAGCATAGCTAATAATTTTGGTCATATAGCTATTCATCTACCAAATTGATGCTTTTTGTAGTATCGATTATTTTTAGATTATTTACAAAATTTTATTTATGGCCAACTATTGACCAGTTCATATAAAGACAATATAAATTGTATTGCATATTTAGAATTTAGTATACCCGAGTCTCTAGATATATGTATACTCGGAAATATGGATGAGTTTGTTTACATTCAGAAACGATATTGGGGGCGACATGATCATGTGAATGCGCTCATTTTCAATGTATATTTATAACTTTTTTGTAACCACAAAAAAAAAAAACATAATATGAGTGGAAATTAATCCCTTTATAAAAAAAAATGATATGAGTGGAATTAGTTTGAAGAGAAAGTAAAAGAAAAGGAAGGTCGAATAGTAGAATAATTAAGTTTTAACTAGTTTGTTGAGATGGCTTAATGAAATTGGTAATGTCTTTGATGTTATTTAATAGACGAAAATATTCTAAATTTTGATTTTTATCTGTGTGCAAACAATCCATTTTATATTACATATATATAGTTGTGGGATTTGGCTAATGATTTATCAAAATGTGAGTCTTCGGAAAACTTTTTGTGGAGTGACCTGTTTTGTTTATCCCATGATTAGTTAAATATTACGGCTAATCGGATACATGGTTGGTATATTAAAATAAAGTTAACCATTTTGTTCTACCACACTCCCGTTGTCCGTTGACCGAAACATTTTGGTGTCGATTATACTTATTCTCTAGTCGACAAAACCAATTTATACAATTTGTTCTTAAATATAAAACAGGCTATGCGCAAATTAAACGTCTTTTCTCTTCTTTTAACAAAAAAAAATCTTTGTGTAAATGGTGATGCGTCTTGGGTATACATTAGTCACAAACCAAAAACGGTCAATGTGTTACTAATCAGTCCTATACAGTATATTATTATGTGACAAAGCACACACAATTTCCATTAGAATATAGCTGATATCATACATATACGATACTATACATTATATTAATCAATGGTCCATAACTATACTTCACTTGAAACCTGTACAACCAATCTAGGGATTAGCTAGAATTGTCAGTCAGTTTCGTGTTGGCCTTAACTTTGTTTAAAAAAAGCGAAATAATAATGGAGAAGTACATTGCTATATTTGTAAAGGAGTAGCTAAGACGTAGTCAGTGTGTGAAATAGTAAAAGAAAGGTATGGGACTTAGACCAACTTTGGATTTCAACTGTTGTTACTGACATTACTACGATTCTTCTATTTTAGTTTACTTTCTGTTCTTCTCATAGATAGGGACAATATGGTCATTTTATCCATACTCATTGAATTCGTTTTCTTTCTTTCCATTATACAAAATAATTATAATGGTAAGTGTGTTAAGCAACAAAACAAAACGAAAGTTTTACTTATAACCCATTAATCTTTCTTACTAGTGTCACAATATTTCTAATTTATTCGATTTCTTTTTACAAAGGTGAATGGAAAATATAATAAAACCGTGTAAGTGTGAGGAAAACGTTGTATTGAATAGAAGAACCCTAACTCTATTGACATGATTTAAATAAGAGATTGAAGTAGCAAGAACGGTGATTGATATATGCACTGTATACATACGTGTGTCTATTCAAAATATAGTAAAATATATGCATTTCAAGTAGCTTAGATTGAGGAAGATTTTGCTATAAAGTTTGAATAGTTGCTATGTTGTGACATAATTATTATCGGTCACTATATTTAGACTGGGGCCTATCATACTCTCTCCTAACCAAAGAAAACTATACATTTAATATAACCAAAAATATAAAGCTTTGAGTCTTGACATAACATATAAAAGGTCTTACCTTGCCATATCACTTTATATTATTATTTTCTCTTTGCCCACTCTCTCCGTTCTTTATTTTTCATTGAACATATATAGGTGATGAAACCTTACATTGTATTTTAATATAATGAGTTAGTTGTAGAAATTTTAAGACACAAAGGCATTTGTAGCAACGAATGAATCTATGTTTCTTTGTTATAATTTTGTTTTGTCAATCATGATATTGCGAAAGAAGAGATTTACTGAAAATAAAATTCTTGATATTTGTTTATTAACCAACTAGTAATATTTTAAAATTATATAAACTCAAAACTTACCGAATTAGCATGCGATTTCAAAAATATCATTGAACTAAATATTGGGACTTGGAAATTACTGATTTAAATCTTGTTAAATATGAGTTACGATATAATCCGCCAAAAAACTATAGCTTTAATAATATATATTTACAGCGTTACTTTTGTCGAAAGATAAGACCATCTCAAATGGTGAATCCCATCATGGGGTTCTTATCAATTTTTAATCATAAATTTTGATTATTTAAAAATTTAGAACTTCTTAAGTTTTTTCACCTCCAATGGTGAACCTCATTAGGGGTTCTTAAAAGAAAAATTAATTTTATATAATTAATTTTCTTAAGTTTAATTTATTTTGTAAAAAATTATAAACATATTATATTTTATAAAACCAAAATTATATTGCATTTCATGAATTTTAAAACATACAAAATATTGCCGAAGATTCAGGAAAAAAAAGTTTAGAATTTTATAATATTAAAAAAAAGTTTAATATGTAAAGATTACAATTCATTAATATGTAAAAAAAAAGTTTAGAATTTTAAAGTTGAAGTTATAAAAAAGTTAAGAATTTTTTTTTTTAAGTTAAAGTTAAGAAAAAGTAAAAAAAAAATAATGTAAAAAAAAAATTCTGGCCAAAAAAAATCCGGCGAATTAGATGTTGACACGTGGCTAAGAACAGTGTAAGAACCCCTTAAAAACCGGTTCTTAAAACAGATTCTTACACTGTTTATATTTTTTTTTTTTTTGGATTAAGAACTCAACTAAATTTGCTAAGAAGTCCCGTTGGAGATGTCCTAATAATTCCTATGCAGATAAACAGAATATATCCGAAGCAACTGCTCACAATAGAAAAACACATTGTTGTGCCGTACAAACGTCATTTCTCATTTCCATCAGATGATTATATATAACAGTTAATAACCTTACCGTATTTCAGTAAAAAAAAAAAAAAAAAAAACTTACCGTACATTTCTTCTAAACATTGCCGTTGTATTATTGATAAAATGTAATAAAAATGAATGGGATGTTTCATTATTTGAATAACTTTCTTACAATAACGAAAGACGAATATGGAGGATACAAAAAGTTTCTACTTTCACAGTATTCATTATAACTTTCCATCATCTTCAGGAAACAAATTTTACGTTTCCAACTATTTTCACAAATTTGCCCTTATTATTTATACAATATTTTAAGCTAAAATTTAGGGTGAATTAGCTCTCAATGTCCAATTGTAGCCCCAAAATTTAAGCATATAGCACTCAATATATATAAATTACGTCAATAACAATCACAAAACCCAAAATGACAAATTTGCCCCTCTTGCGTTTCAGAAACGGAAAAAGAGAAGAATCTCTTCCGCCGTCGCCGGAGCTACCGCTATTGCCATCACTAGCGCCATCAATACAGAGAATCCGGCGATGATTTTCTACGGCACAACCATAAACCGGCGATTGTCCATGGTTTAGTTCAGCAATCTTTGGTTGTTTCGTTGAGCTTACTCAATTAATTATCATGCCCGATAATAAAGAGTTGTAGGAACCCAAGGAAAAAGACACATACTTTTGCAAGTGAGATTTTTAGAAAGAGTGAAAGAGAGGAGTATAATGGCAAATGACGCATAAAATATGTAGAATATCATCACCAATTTTTTGGGGGTCATTGGACCTAATTTCCCTAAAATTTAAACTAATCATAAATTCGGACAATTACGTGTACACCTTGACCTAAACCCCAACCACTTGAGAACAAGTCTACAACCATTTGTGTGCTTTTTTACTTTTTTTTTTATGTTTGAACGTTATTTTTTTTGTTAAAATATAATTTTTTGAACATTGTGTCATATATTGTGTGTTTATATACTTTACTTTTTTTTTGGGTATCGATTTACTTTTAAATTTGTTTTCCAAATTGAGGTTATATTATACCAATATTCATATATCTACAACCGCTATATATATATATATATATATATATTTTTTTTATGACTACAATTATGTCTAAAATAATGCTATATATATATATATATATATTTTTTTTATGACTACAATTATGTCTAAAATAATTGTAGTCATAAAAAATGAACTGTGAGTATGCAATGATGTATATAAAAAAATTGACGTCAAATTCTTGCATAATTTTGACAATCGATCATGTTTTAAAGCTTTAAATGAGTCTCAATAAAACTCACAACTGTCATAAATTTGTAATAATTGTATAGTATTTTTTTCTTTCACTGCAACAAAATAAAACCAAAATTTTAAACCTAAAATAATACTCTACAATTATTGTCTAAAAAAACCTAACACTAAACAGAACTTCGGCGTTAAAAAAAAGAAACAGAACTTCGGCGTTAAAAAAAAGAAACAGAACTTCGGCGTGTAGACCAAAAAGTACTTGACAACAAGTCTACAACTACTTGCATGGTTCGTGATGTATTTTTAAAAAAAAGTTTTTGAAAATAAATAGGAAATATCAGAACTTATTGAATACACATAAAACCTCTTGGTCAGATTTTCTCTCTCTCTCTCGATCTCTATCTGCCCATAATTCTTGTTGTCAACAAATTCATTCACCAATCTCCTTTTTCCCCCATCAACAACAAACAAAAACTAAGTCCGATCACAATATTAAAACAAATTCACCCAAAAAAAACCCATTCCACAAGAAACCTCTCTTCAACAATGTCGTCTCTAATCCGCAGATCAAGAATCCACTCTATGTTCTTCTTCACAAAAACCAATTTTCTTCTCCTCCTTATTCTTCTTGGTTCCTGCAATGGAGCAAGAACAAGTACGAACGTCTTCAACTCGAAACCACACAGGGAAAAAAATGACGTCGTATCGTCTTCATCTCGACAGTTCTTGGGATTCTTGCCACGTCACTTCCCAGTTCCAGCTTCTGGTCCATCTAGAAAACACAATGATATCGGTTTACTTAGTTGGCATGGATCTTCTCCGTGAAAAAGCTTAAAGCTCATAACTTCTTTTTTTCTTTCTTTCTATTAATTATTTTTCTCTCTCTTTTATTTGGTCGTCCCCTTGCTTTTGATTGTTTTTTAAAATTATTTTAGCTGGTGTAAATGTCGTGTTTTTTCGTTGTGATGCAAAAAATATGGGTTTTTTTTTTGTTTGATTCATGTCGACAAGGCAAGACATATAAAAATCTATTATGAATTTGTAATTTTGTTTTGGATAACTCGAATTTGTAATATTGCACGTATCAAAGTGTAAGAGCCGATCTTAATGATATACACTTGTACTTGTTATATACGATCAACTCGAGTAAAACAAAAAATAGCTGAACTATGAACTATCTAAGTACATATTTAACCCAAAAACTATTTAAGTATATATTTAGTTCGAAATTGACTTTGACTTTGATAAGGACTAGTGATGTGTGTTTGTAAAAGAATGGGTCAAATCGTTAAACTAATAAGAATTTAAAATATATTTTGTAACTAGCACGTCTGATGTAGATTGGTCTTGTGATTTATAATCGACTTTCTTGGGATCTATTTGTTTGTTTGATTACAATCAATAATGTCTTTGAAATGTCCAAAGTGATGGACCAACAACGGTTGCATCCGCGAAGATGATTTAATTGGTACATATATATTAGTAAAGATCTAATCATGCAGAAAACAAATTATATAGTACAAGTATACTTTTTATAAATTGTTTGAAACTGAATCAATGATTTTAGAACGTCATGTAAGATACAATTTGTTGACTCTTGGTTAGAGCCGGTTCTGAGTTTTAGGATGCCGCAATTTTTTTAAAAAAATTTGGGTCGTTTTATCATATTAAGATTGAACTTATGATTTTTTGAAAAAAAAACTTTTATAATTTTATTACTAAACTAAAATATTTTTTGAAATTTAAGTACCGATTTTTTTTATGAAAATGAGGACCGCAAACCTATATTTGTTCTACTTGGAGTCAAGACCAATTTTGCTCTTGGTGTAGATTTTTTCTTTTCTTATTTTTCTTGGGATTGAATTCATAGAACACAAAATAATCATGTGGTTTGTACTTTGTAGGTTATTTTTTTTTGTTGTTGGGCAATATTTTTAGTTAAAAATAACCAATGCTATGGTTAACAATATAGTCATCATCATTACATATTTGTTAAGAATTAAGAGTCATGAGTTCTGAAACCTCGAAAAACTACCCTCGGTTTCACGTTCTGTCCTTTAAATTCAGGCTATCATGGCCCCTTTTCTATAAATTAGGTAAATGTCGGCGGTATCAAATAATTAAACACTGCTAATTCAAGAAAACGTCTTCAGAAATATAATAATTTAACGTACATCTAACACTAATTACATTGATGCAAACCATTTCGATGATTTTTCTTGTTTCGAATATTATCTTTTCAGGATATTATTACACAATATTTATCAGTATTACTCGATATTCGGCAATAATTATCCTTTGTTCCGTTGATAGTTGATTTGTTAAAGTTACTGTAAGTTACAGTCAGTAAGCATTATAATTAGACTTCTATTGCTTTTACACAAGAAATATACTAAAAGATTTGATTTAACATTGGCCATTATCGTATAATTTATGTTCTGTTTTCTACTTATCATACTATTCTGCTAACTTATAAATTATAATTCATGTTCACTTATTTAAATATTTAAACGAGACTTTTAACAGTTATTTTGATATTTAAAAGATACTTCAAAAAAAAAAAAATTATTTAACAAATATGTTTGGATACTGTCATGTAGAGGTGTCATCCCATTAGATCCGCCTTGATCTCAAACAACGAGTAAGAAAATGCTTAAGAACTTGTTGTGACAAAATACAAAATAAAATAAACGAGAACAAAACTTATTTGTCAAATAAGAATCCGACATTGTCAATTTTCCTCGCAAGAACATGACCAAGAAACAACAACACAACACAACTTCTAATCGAAACACTGAACGTTAAAAGCCAACCCAGAAATCATGATTCAACAGGAGACTCAACTTTGTTCGCCTCAGCTGCGAAAAACGGAATAGGTTTCTTCGGAGCGGGAAGACGTCCGATGCTATCAACCTTATCTTGTTGTTTAGGAGGCGGTCTCGCTGCTTTTGGCAATAACCTTCCTTTCTTCTCAAACCATTCCGGTTTAAGCAATGCCCTTAAACCCAATTTGTTGTAATACACTCTTCTCACTGATCCTCCTGCTGCTTCTACCACCTCTTTTGCCCTAACCGTCACTCTCGAAACCTGTAATAAAACATGCCATTCCCGATTAAACTAGCGAATTCATGGACTGATGCAATGACTTGGCACTATGTTGACAATGTAAAGACTATAATAGAGCAGAAGTTCATAATTCAAATGATAACCAACCTCGAAATGAAGTGGCCATTTGATCTCATCAGCACCACGACCCATTAGTCTTACTCCGTCTTCTATTTGCTTACCTATGGCTCCCACATCCTGCAGACCGTCGTTAATGGATTAGCAAAAAGCAGAGAAAGAAGAATCATCAACTCGATTTAAACCGGTGAATCAAAGAGTGGGGAGTGTGACCGAACCTTGAGCGTTTTCATTGTGATCAATTCATGGGAATCTATCTCCCCAGCGTTTATGAGTTTAGCGATCTTTCCTAGACCAACCGGCTGCATCACACAGCAATCATATACATCTTTAGTTGCTGCATCAAAATCGAAATCTAAATTCGAGATCCTTAGACACAGTATCAACTACTTCAGCACAAGCTAGCTAAAACACAGCATTAATGGCATTTCAGAAAGAAGAAAAAGAGTGACCCATTTGATCAGATTTAGATTCTCATATTCGACCTAATCTAATGAATCCACCACACTCCAGTAATATTCAAATCCTTTGAATCAACATAATCAGAATTTGTTGACCACATATACAAATCCCAGACGTGAAAGGCAAGAGCTTTTTACCTGAAAATGGAGCTTAAATTTGTTCTTGAAGCCACGTTTGGGTAAACGGCGTCGTAATGGAGTCTGCCCACCTTCGAAACCAAACTTCATCGTTCCTCTCGCTTTTTGCCCCTTGTGACCTCTTCCCGCAGTTTTACCTTTACCAGACCCAATACCTCTTCCTTTCCTCGTCTTGAGTTTTCTGGGCACATTGTCTCTCAGATCGTTCAAGCTCAATAAACTGTAAGCCCTAATTCCCTGAAACGACGAAACGCTACTCGCCAAGGTAGGAGTAATTTGAGTAAAAATCGGAGAACGACGGCATTGGAGAAGTGGGGAAGAGATGAATCTGAGTTTGGCGGTATGATGAATCGAAGAATTGGTGAGAGATGTTGAAATGATCGACGAGATTCTTCTTCTAATCATTTCTTCGTTTGCGGATTTCGATTTCAGATCTTCTCAAAAGTACTTTAAAATTCCATTTCGGGATTTAGGGTTTATGAGACTTCTTCAGTTGAGCGCTTCTGTGAATCATTATTTTCTTACGTTCAGGTTGCTGCCATCATTGGGCTTCTTTATTCATATCTTTTAAATACCCATTAATAGCCCAATACTCAGCCCAAGAACCAAATTTCATTTCTCCACCTATTCACTCAAAACCACGTCGTTTCGAAAGAACTTGCAAGAAAAAACAGATAAATTGGGAAGGGTTTATATAGGTCATCGTGGCATCAAAATTTCTCCGGCAACTCCTCTCTCTCTTTTTCGCCGTCGACGAAGCAACCTTCTTTCTCAGGTAAAACCCTTTTGAAATTGCTTTCTCTTTTTGATTTTGCCTTCAATTTTTTTGTTTTCTTACTAATTGCTGTGTGTCTCGATCTTTTGAAGAGTTTGTAATTGCGATTTTGTTTATTATATGTTAAATCTCTCCTTGAAGATGCTATCTTCAACCTTTTTTCGATTTTACAGGTTTGTGAAATTGTGAGAGCTGAGACTTGAGCAGAGATGGCATTGGATTACAAACCTTCAGAAGATTTCGTAGTCAATAACTTACAGTCGCTCGATGACTTTGATGTGATGGGATCGAAGGAGCTTTGGCTTATCCAGTGCCCTATGAGTCATGTATGTTTGGAGTCATGAATATTTATCCATGTGAATTCCTCTTGCTAAATTCGATTGAAGATGCTCACTAAGTCTTGTAAAAGCCTAGCGTAATGTTCTTCAACTAAAGGGATTTTGTTCTCTTCAGGTTCCGGAAATCGATGGGAAGGAGTTTAAGGTTAAGCTAGATAAAGATGGAGTATTGGGAGGATTCGAGTATTCATCTGGTAAGTTTTTGGTTTTCATTCAGTTTGTTTCGTGTTCTTTCATACTCGAGCGTTTTATTTTTGATCTTCAAAGTTTGTGAAATGCCTTTATTTACCATCCTCTGGATTTGATAGGTAAAGAGGTTGACCTCATCAGCTTTGCTTCTCAAGACGTTGATGCAACTGTGATTATACCTTCTGAAAAGGAATCGAAAATAGGTATATTTCCATTGCTTCAGAAGTTCTGAAATTGAGTCTGGTCTAGGTCTTAGTCTGTGTTCAGTTACGCAGCCTTGCCCATTTCTTCGATAATTCTTATGCTTTTTTTGGGTTTTGTGGCAGTTGGGAAGATTTCCAGGCGTGTTTCGTTAGTTCGTTACCCTGAACCAAAAGAGCTGCTTGAGACAACGAAGGCCCAAACCCAACAGAAGCTTTTAGGAGCAGTGACGAATACCTCTGGAAAACACTCTAACCCCTCTCAAAGTAGCCGGCATAAAAGCGGACAGTCAGCTCTTCGACATTCAGCTTCCACACGTAGCAGCAGACAGAAGAGCATATTTTCTGGCTTCACCGAGACTCCCATGTATCCGAAAAGAAAGCGTCCGGAGCCCTCAGCAGGAAAACATCATGGCCCCACAACTACGGCTTCAGGCTCTTCAGATCGATCGGGTAAGTCCAAGAAGAAAGTGAAGACTGAGAAGTAAAGATATTCGTTTTTGTTCTTTATAAGAGAGTTGTGTTTGATGGTTAAGATGTTGGATTTCGATTATGTAGTAGACGATAAGCAACCAGTGTTGTATTCGAATTCATATAACTTATAAAGTTACAAGCTTTTTTAGCTACCTTGTGACAATGACACAATGTCAAAGTCTGGTAGCTTTTTATTCTTAGTAAAAGATAGAGAAGCATTAAAACAAAAGCTATGAGTTATTGTTCTTTTGTCTTCAAGCATCTGTGGTTGGAGTTGCTGTTGCAGAGTCTTGTGAGGTTGGCTTCCATTGCTGTGGAGTCTGAGCTTTCTTTATAGAGAGCGCATGGATTTCTTTCATCTCTTCTTCAAGAGCAGCGTTCACAATGCGGTGCCTCTCAAGCAATCTCTTCCCTTCAAACTGTTCCGAGACAATCTCAACAGCAAAACTCGCTCCGCAGCTAAAAAAAAGAAAAGACTTGGTTTTAAGATTGAGAAATTGGACAAAGAGATGCCAAATTCAAAAAAAAAAAAAAAAAAAAAACTTGGTTTTAGGATTGAATTTGATGGGTTTATTATGGAAATTTACCCTCCAAATGTGTCAATGACTTCCTGGTATTACATAGACAGAAAAACGGAGTCAGTGATGTGTATACAGTGCAAAAAGCTTCAATTATTTTTTATGGTTCAAAAGCAAAAAGCTCATGTGGTTCTAATTCACACAAAACACATTAGTTTATTTTTATTTTTTATGATCCAATCTTAGAACGAAAACCATAAGATTGTCTTAGAGCTACATGAGTATGATCCAATTATTTTGTTTTTAATATATTTTCAACAGACCAGTTCAGAGATTTCAAATCATTATCTGCGACTCCATCTTCTTCCTATAACGAAGAACAGATGATGCACGTGTGATCGATCAAAGTTCTAAAATTCTTTTTTTGCTTGTGAACATGATTCAGTAACCGTGAACAGAAAAATATGGCAGGGAACGATGAATTGACTTACCAAATGAACAGGGTTGAGTTTTGAAGTCAACGAGGTTTCCACTTGTTCCTTTGTCACACCCATCTCTCTGTCTCTCTGTCTCTCTGCGTAAACTTTATGCAGCGATAACTTGTAAAAGCTTTCTTAGTCCTTGTGTACTCTAATGATTTTAAATGGGTGATCCGAGTAAATACGGGGTAAGACCCGAATATATTCTCTTCTTCATAACTTTATGATATTCGATACTATCCATCCATAAACACATTACACACCACAAAGCCAAAAAAAAACAAAAAGGCAAAAAAAAGAGAGAAGGTAACGAATGTGTCACATTAACAAAATAAGTTCTTGCAGATGAAAAAATGCACACATTATATGTTACCTGAGAAGGCCCTTGGTGCTTATCTGGATGCCATTTCAAAGCAGCAGACCGGAAACTGCGAGAACGAAGAAAAACTCTAATGAATATAATCTCTTTGATATTAGTGGAAGCAAATTTGAAAAGAGTTGGAGATTTTGAGAGGACCAATTGGAGGCAGACCGAGAACTGTCCTCTGAGACTAAAGGCTCTTCATCAACCATCACAATTCTTGCTTCTTTGAGATTGGTTTGTCCAGCTAAACCCTACGCTGATGTTGAGTCTCTCGAATATGCCTTTTGAAATTGGGTTTTACGGTGTAGCAGCATTCTCTAAATTTGTCTGCCAATGTAGTATCTCTTGATTTGACTCTCCAAAGTGCCACTCATTCTACTTATGATGCATCTCTCAAAATCACCATCCATGAATATGTTAAAAGCATTCTGAACGATGACGTGAAGAAAATCTCTATTTCCTCTGGTGTGGGAGAGAAGATTGTTTAGAGCCTTTTTAGCATCAAAGCGCTTCTCCTTAACGGTACATGTGGTTCTTCTAGAAGAAAAGATTGTGAACCGGATTGAACCGGATCAACTTGGGAACCGCAATTTTGGGCTCTTTTCTTTTTTTTGGGTCCGATTTTTTTTTTATCATAAAACTCAGATCAATTTTTAATGGGCCGAGGTTCCATTTTTTTGTCCATTCAACGAATTGTATAAACCAATGTTATAAAAATCGTATAAATCGCGGACTCAAAATACCTATAAACCGTGATGATTATCTATCTAGACTTCACATAAAAGGAAGAAACTCAAGAACCAACTTCGCATAGACTACACTAATCCCTAGAAAGTTAGCTTCTTTGATGACATAACAAAGTTAATTCATCTAAATAATAAAAACACAAATGTCCATCTAATCATAACAATCAAGAACAAACTAAAGAGAACAAACTCCATTTTCCCCCTCATGGATGCACACTTAAACCGAAAGATCAATCAAAAACACAAAATGATTTACCTTTGATTCTCTCTTCTTCTTGGTTATCCTATTTTTCATCTTCATTCACTTCAGTAAGACAAGATTCGTGGATAGGTTATAACTCATAAGCTAATTGAGCCTCTTTTAATTTCATTAGAGGACTCGGCTCCAGTATTCTCCTACATATGAGCTGCCACCTCTGAGTTTTCTATCGCCATTAAAACTTATATCTAACAAGGCAACTATAAGAGAAATCGTACAACCTCAGTGAGAATCGCAGACGATGAAGAAGAAGTCTTATATTTTATTTGAATAAAAAGTATACTCTTTTTTACCAACGTTGAATTAGCCTAGTGGTTAAGGAGGAGTGGGTATGTACCTTTCCTACCGATCCTGAGTTTGGTTCCCGTTGGGAAGAGTTTCTTCTTGATATACTCTTTTTTTTTTTAAAGTATACTCTTTTTTTTTTTTTTTTTAATCGCCGAGGTTCTTCCTAAGGAGTGACTTTAAAATAGTACGGGACTACGGGCCCAAAACCTCGGCGATTAAAAAAAAAAAAAAAACGTCTACTCATTTACCTTATTCAACTTTTGTTCCGTTATTCGTCTATCCAAGAAAAATGAAGAAAGTTTAGGAAATTGCAAATTGCACCAATACAACTTTCATTTACATTTTAAGACCCTCTCATGTGAAAAACGCTCCTTATTGGGCCCATGATTTCAAGGCCCACCAACATTAATCAGGCCTATCTAATTATCTTATTATTTTAAAGAATTCCAATTAGTTATATGACAAAGCAAAAAAAATCTATCGTTTCACGGACAAGAGAACCGTTGCGCTTGTGAGCATCACTCAACGGCTAGTTTCCTTATTGTCTCTTCTCTTGTACACTCATCGTTGCTGTTGGAGATATCATTTTTCATCTTACACATGTTCTGATAAGAACCATAATGCTCCTCCTGCTGCTGCATCAACTCAGATTCCTGTACTGAAAGTAAGGCTTGCGTGTTAGAGACGCAAGGGTGTTGAAAGTTTCTGTAGGTGATGTTTTGATCAAAACAAGGAAGCTTCTGCTGCATCATCAAGTGGTTTTGGTAATTGAGGAGCTGATTGGAACGTGATGCAGAGAGTGGGAGTTGTGAGAGAGTACCATCTCCGTGGTTATACATATACAGAGAGAACTGGCTAGGATTCAAGGGTTGTGTCTGATATTGATGATGATGCTGGTTCAGAGACGAAGATGGTGTCAAATTCTGATGAACCAAATTTGTGTTCCTCTGTTTCTGCGCCTCCACAAAACGAAGCCTTTCTTGCAGTGTAGAGAGAGTCCGTTCCAAGGACATAATCAATCGAGAGAGTTGGTTTGGAGAGTAGTGATCAAAGATTGGATACCAATCAGGATACTTGAATCCATTGACGTTCTCCGAGTCTCTCTTCGTGTTCTTCAAATTTTTCTTCTTCCCCTCCAGTAACTCATGAAGATTGAGGCTCTTCTTGCGTTTCGTGACCGCTTTATACCTCAAAGCCATGTCTTTTACTTTCTCTCTTTCCGTAGGCCATGTCTTCAATTCGCCGTTTGGCCCGTAATGGATGACGCAAACCTCAATTTGACAGAGAATTGAAACTCGTAAGCTTTTTTGAAGATGGTCTTAAGTCTGTTGGTCAAACTGGTTGCATCGACTGAATTAGAAGACGAAGCGCGCATGGTGAGTTTATCTTGATTCGCCAAGAAACTAGGGTTTTTTTTCTCTCTCTCATCATACGAAACTCGAGTTAAGATGTGTGTATTTAAGATTCGATTTCCATATTTTACATATTTTCCTTAATTAATCTCTCGATGGTGGAGAAGAAAAAAGGAAGCTTTTAATCGTGTATTTGTATAAGATCCTTTTTAAAAAAAACTAATTACAACAAGTATTTGGAGGAAAAGAAAACTCAAATCTCTAAGAACATTTCTTAAAGAAAGAGAGGCTCCGAGAGATTGAAAAGATCAACTCTGCATTTTAATTTGATTAAACGTTTGGTTGATTTTTTGGCCGCCTTATGTATCCAAGACAAAAAGATCGTTCAAATCCCAAACAATGCCTCAGTTAGATCTCCAAAATCTTATTCCATATAAAAGCCACCCAAGATTATTAATGCATAGCTTTCTTTTACTAATTTACTAGATTCTAATCCGCGCTGGATAAATTTTGTTGTAAACTAAATTTTGAAATATATAAAAAATAAAATTTAATTTAGGTATTATTGATTTAAATATGTTGAATTTGTAATTCTTAAGTTTTTAACGAGAGAATAATATTTTGTTGATTTGTTATGCAATATGTATTTTTTTGTTTATATCATATTTCTAACTCGTCCTATGTGAAATCTAGATTATAATCCGTGATGTGTTCAGGACAATCATTTTTATACATTATTTTTATGAAATTTATATTGAACAAACACTTACGAAAATATTTGACTTAAATTTATGCTAAAACATCCACAGATTTATCTTCCTCCCCAACGTCAGATTCAAGGAGCATAAACAACCCACTTGTAGTTATGGAAGACGAGTGTGTTAACCAAGATGAAATCTTTAATCTGGTTGACCAACAAGCTGGCATCACTCAACCACAACAACAACAACAAGAGCAAGAGATGTCTCCATGGAACAACATGATGACCACCAATCCTTGTGGACTCGTATACAATTCTCATGGATAGGAGATGCGAGATATATCCACCTGTCACCAATGGAGCCAATCAAGATTCGTATTATTAGTCGTCATGTTCTTCTGATGCAACGCAAGAACAAACAGAGGAGGCAAATATTAGAGAATGTATAGTTGATTTGTTTTACTTTTGGTTTAGTCATTGTATAGTTCGGTTATTACCACTGTGAGTTGATTTGGTTTTTAGTATCAACGAACGTAGCTCTTAATTATCATAGTTGTTATTCCTTACTTCTCTGGATATACTTATTGTTGGACTGAAAAATGTTTCTTGATATTTTTGAATCTTGAATTGTATATTTGTGAAATGAATGTTGAAATTGAAAAAAAACAATTAGCTTCCGAAATAAATACAGCAATAGCCAATAGCAACGAAGAAGATTAATCACCTTTCTTTCTTTGTACAACCTTAATTTCCTTCTTTGTACAAACTATATTATGAGTGTAAACGTCACTTTTTGTTTAAAAAAATTAATTATCTAAACGGATACTTTGGATAACCGTAACCATATCCAACCCAATCCGTTGAAATATTTTAAATTGACTATAACAAATTCAGATACAAGTTTGAATAAGAATATGATTTGATAAATAATCTCATCAAAATAAGTCACTATGTAACTATTCAAAAACTAATTAACTCTCTCTTCAGAAATCTGAACGAGTTTGATTATTTCATAGTTTTTTTTTTTGTGGACGAGTAATTCATAGATTTTATGTTGAATGATTCCTGTTTTTATTTTGGAATTTCTTGACTCTTTCATTCGGTTAAAAACAAAATGATAAAAAAAAAAAAAAAGCTAAATTATTGAAGTGGGCTTTTTTCTGTTGGGGTTTCTTTTTTCCATTCAAAATTTGAATTTATAATATGAATATACCCATATTCATCAGTAAAGCGTATGAGAAAATTAGCCGTTTGAAGAGCGATTTTTTTTTTTTTTTGGGGTAAAAAAAAGGAATTATCAAGAGAAATTGAAGAGGAAACATGATACGCTTTTGAATCCGAACTTGAACTCTTGACACTTGAATTGCTTTTTCTTCTTTTCGATCTGTTGGTTTTATGAATTTTACTGTGCGCCATCTTCCACGGAAGGCGATGAGGACGCAGCCTCCGATTAGTTTCCAATGTGAGTTTTTCAGGATCATCGGTTGTTTTTTAATGGGATTTTTGGGGTTTATACCAAGGAAGCTTCTGGATATCATTCAGGGGGCGTGGAAAATCTTACCGAATTTTGTGAAGAATCCCGAATTGACGCGACGCGTTCGGCCTTGGAGAACACCAAGCAGCTACATACATACAAACATGCATTCATACATACTTACTTGCTTTCTTCATTCTTTGGCTTACTTTTTTCTTTCTTCATTCCTTACTAGCCTCCTTCCTACTTGCTTACTTGTTTTTTACTTGCTTCCTTGATTCTTTGTTTCCTTATTTTGATTCATTGCTTATTTGCTATCTCCCTTAGTTTTCTTGATTTGTTGTTTACTTCTTTGTTTCCTTCCTTGGTTCCTTGCGTTCTTGTTTCTTTGATTCCTTAGTTTCTTTGATTCCTTGCTTTCTTGATTCGTTGTTTATATTCTTGCTTGGTTTCTTATTTTTTCTCTTTTATTTCCTGCTTACTTACTTGCTTCCTTGATTTGTTGTTTACTTTCTTGCTTGCTTCCCTTTTTTTTTGTACTTTGACTTCCTGCTTACTTGCTTGGTTCCTTAATTTTCCTGATTCTGTACTAGCTTCTTGCTTGTTTCCTTGATTCCTTGTATATTTTCTTACTTGCTTCCTTGCTTACATGCTTAACTTCTTCTTTACCTACTGAACTTGTTTAACTTCTCTACTTCCTTGCTTAGTTGTGTGGTTCCTTGCTTTTTTGATTCGTTGTTTATATTCTTGCTTGGTTCTTGCTTTCTTGATTACTTACTTACTCATAACTAACTCTTTAACTTCATTTCTCAGTTGTATTTTCTAAGGATAGTTCTAGATTACTGTTTGAAAATAGTACAGATGGTCATGAGCGTCTTTTAAGGATAATTCTTAGTCTCCCTCAACGTTGCTGCCACATGGACCATCGCTTGTGTATAGTGGAACAGCGGTTTCACCAAATCCAGTTATATAAGAATCAAAAAGTCTATGATCATTCTCATCTCTTTACTTCTTCATCAGGTGAGCGTAGGGATTTTATATGTATATTTGTACCATGGGTTACACTGATACAAGTTTTGTATCTAAATCTTTTATTTGTCCAGGATTTGAGATCTTGGCGTTTGCATGCAATCTGTTTCTAAACCCAGAGCCCATGAAAGAAGTTCCTCTTTTTTATGTATGTCACATACTAGCAACTCTTTGACAGATATTTTTCCTCGATTGTGTTTGCATGTAGTTCTTTTTTGACACATAACTTGCTTTAAATGACTCTGTTGATATGCCTTTCCACTATTATGAGCTAGAAGATATGCATGCTGACTTGCTTAGCTTTTTGCATGTGTTCGTCCTAGAAATGCTCTGCAGAACTAGCTCACTATACAAATCTCCAACAAAATTAGTTGGATGGCAGAGAATTTGAAGAATTACGCGTTGACTATTACAAAAAAAAGTAAGTATATAAGGTAACACTTCACCACTTAACCATTCATGAAGGACGTTGTGATGTTTCCTCCTAACTGATCATCTATCTTTTGATTAATCTAACAGTTTCAGGTGAATATTAGTTGAGCAAGAAACTGCAGATACCCCAACCCAGTGATGTGATGGTCCTAGCAAAGAAAGTTGTACCAAAACTCGCGATGACCACTTGTTTACAGTCATGACTATAACTCAGATAAGGTATCACCGTCTTAACACGTCTTCAATAAATATCTGTTGGATTTCGTTAATAAGTGTTTTTCTATTGCATTCGGGAATGTGCATTTCATGTCATGGTCGCCCTCATCAGATTCCGACAGTCAGCTCATTTCATAGCAGTCGTCGTAATCATGACCTTCAGATATTATCAGGCGATTGTTCCCATAAGAAAGTATGCTTCTCGATGCAATTTAATAGCTTGCTTCTGAGCTTTATGAGAGAAATTTTGAGTGATTTGAGTTTTACACTTTGGTGTTCTTATATTTCCTCATCTAATTCCATCAAATGCAGAAAACAACACAAGATGTAGGGGATGAGGTTTTGAGAACTCAAGAAGCAATAAATGAATGAGAAAGTGAGTTCTTTGCAATTCAACTTGCTTTTTTTGATATGTCATAACTTTTCTGATGATCTCTCTCTGCGGTGGCTTGACAGATCGCTCGATAAGTTGTTTTCTATGCCTCAAATGCAATTGTCTTCTACACAAAGCTTTCAAGCCTCCGTGGCAATATGGGTAAGTCATTTCCCCATCTCTCTCGTAGTAAAATTTAGATTTCCACATCACCATTAGAAATTTAAGTGGTAAATTGAAACTATTTAGGGAATTAATTAAGAATTTGAGTGTTTATTTGCATAATTGTGAAACCAAATAGGCCATGGAATCCTGTCTTTTGATTGTTAGAGGTGTCATACCTATTTGTCTGTTCATTATTATGTTAATATAGCACTCAAATTTTTGATTAATTTAACAATTAAAATTTGGATTTTTTTATTAACTAAAGAAATATTCTAAACTCAAAAACCTAAGATTTTATATATGGATGGATTACTAATTGCATAATTGTTGTTTTTTTTTCCCGTTATTATGTCAATGGCTGTTGAGGATGAAACTTCTGTTTAAAAAGAAGATGGGAGTGACAAGGCAAAGGGAAGTCATCATTCATGGCGGAAGGAACCTAACACTTTCTATTGCAAACATCATACAAGTAAAGTAAAGTTTGTTTTTGTGGTTCATTTTTACTGCAACAGTGGGAATTTTTCAGGTTTTCTTTTCTCTCATTGTGATATGAAATTTCATTTTCGTAGGTCTAATAATCTTGGATCTCTTTCACCCTCTCACGATGAAGAACGGTTTACTATCTCTGAAATGGGTTATGCTTCTCCGCATCTCTTACTTGAACTCTTGGAGCAATTTTCACCTCCAGGTTTCAAGTTTCATCTCTCTCATAATTTTTTCTTTGTTTCTCCGCATCTTTGTTTCTTCTGTTGTTTCTGTTGGATTTGGGGATTGTGCATTTCAGGCAATGGTCACCATAGCAGAGTGCGGTAGTCAACTTATTTCACAGCTTGTCATAATCATGAAACTTCAGATATTATCAGACGTGGTTTTGACCATAAGAAAGTATGTTTCTCGATGCAATTTCGTAGCTTATTTTCAAGTTTTGTGAGAATAATATATGTGAAAGTTAAATTAGTGTTCGATAAAATCAAGAGTTACTTATCAGTTTATAATATTTACGAGTTCGAACGAGTGGTTTCACCTCTGGAATTTGAAGATAAGTTGCTTCAAACTGATTTTGATTTTACACTTTTGAGTTCTTATATTTCTTCATCTGATTCGATTAAATGCAGAAAAAACACAAGAAAAGGATGTAATAGATGAGGTTTTGAGAACCATAAAGCAATAAATGAGTGAGTTCTTTGCATTTCAACTTGCTTTTTCTTGATATGTCATAGTTTTCTCTGGTTATCTCTCTCGGTGGAGGCTTGACATGTCGCTGGATAAGTTGGGTTTTACGCCTCAAATGCAGCTATTTTCTACACGGAGCTCTTGAGAGATGGTTGATGGTTCCACAACATACCACATCTTTAACGGAGGCAAACCCGAGGAAGAAAGTATTCATGGTAATGGGAATCAATATAGCATTAACTGTATAGAAAACAGTGATTGAGTCACATAAGCCTGAATAACCCAAATTATTTTAAGCTTAATGCTCCTTCTTAATCTACGCTCGTTCATTTTTTTATCTCAAATTTAATTAATAAATGTGTATTTGCCACAGAAGAGTAGCTTCAAAATTTGGAACAAGAGATAGGGATTGTCATAATCGGACACAGGTGAAGCTGCTTCTCTATCTAAAAGGCTCTTCATGTATCTTATATTGAGATTGACTTAAGTGTATACAAATGTGTTGGCAGTGTGTCCTCAAATAGTATAATTGGTTTAGAAGATGCTCAACATGAAGACTTCCTTAGGTTGGTTCGACAATGGACACCAGATTCTTCTAGATTTCTTAGAAAGGATACAATTTTTCAGTTCTTCATGTTTCTGAAGTTTAGTCCTTCTGCCAGGTATTTGTCTTCCCCTTTTTTATTATGTTTAGTCGTTCGAAATTAAGTTATCATTTTTTCTTCTGCAAGATGAGACTATGTTCCACTTGTAGCAGCAGTTGTGAGAACTGAGCAAACACCATTTCGCTTATTCTTGTTATTCGCAGGTCCTAACAGTTGCTTTTCTTTTTATTCTGTCCGCTTTCTTTCTGTTTCAGTCAATTCTCGAGTCTCATGTCAGAATATAGTTCATAGAAACTGCGAAAGTGAGAATTCACTTGAAATGTTTGTGGGTTTTTTATCTTTTGTGAAAGTTCATTTTTCAAGGCATAGTGTTCTTTTTAATCTATTAATATGCGGGTTCTTTTTCATATTAGGTGGTGGTGAGGTCATTTAAAAAAAACTCCATAAGAAAGATGTGTGCTTATTAAGAAAAAGTATCAGAGGGATTCAGCGTAGGTAAAATTATTTATGTTATGAGCTTATAGCATCATCCTATTTGTTTATTTAGCTAATAGATTCTGATTTTTGGTATTTGGGTTTGTAGGCTCCAAGGATATTTGTATGTATATTTTGTTGTTGAAGGTGTCCAAGAAATTCAAAGGGATTGCATGAACCTTTGGGTTAATCAGTAACCTTGATGCTATATGTGGGTGTAGTTGGTAAGGTAATTTAGTTGTTTATATCAGACATTCGATAACTGCTTGTTCTACTTCATAGGTAGCAGTCCGATCATAACTCATCATGTATGTATCTTTTGATTATGAAAACAGTTGAAAGAGTTATTGAATTGCTGATACTCCACCCGGTGATGTGCTGGTCCTGGCAAGAAAGGAGCACCAAAACTGATAAAAAAAGATACGTGTACCAAATCGAATAAGGTATTACAGTTTAATCTTGTCTTTAATCTATATATTTATAGTCAGGGCAATCGAACTAAACCAATAGAGGATCACGCATTTTCTGGCCTATAGACAGTGCCGGAGAGTAGGAATTGCAAGAAGAACTTGCATCTTTAAGTAACACAAGCTCCAAGCTCCACCATCCTCAGGTAGAACATACATATATGCATGCATGCACACATTGTATGACTCTGTACACGTCTTCTTATCATACATACATACATACATACATACATACATTCATACTTACATACATACATGCATACATACACATTCATGCATATTTGCTTCCTTGATTTCTTCCATCAGTGCTTCTTTGCTTACATGCTTACCTTGTTTACTTTCTTGCTTTTCTGCTTATTTGATCGATTTGTTTGCTTGTTTTCTTCTTTGCCTCTTTCCTTCCTTGATTACATAACTTGCTTCTTTCTTTGCTTCTTTGATTCCTAATTTCCTATGCTTAGTTCATCGCTTGTTTCTCTGCTTCTTTTTTTATTTCTGCTTGGTGCATTGTTTGCTTCTTTGATTTCTCTTTTATTTTTTTTGTTAAAAGTTTCTCTATTTAGTTCATTGCTTGCTTATTTCCTTTCTTGCTTCTTTGCCTGATTTGTTTGTGTACTTCTTTCTTTGCTTCCTGAACTAATCTAATCATAATTTATATATAGCTCTACAAAGTATGATTATTATTAATACGCTTTAATTTATTATACCAATGAAAATTATGTTTTTAGTTTATAGTTTGTGGAGATGATAAAACAAATTAACAAATACTGAGAGCAGATTCAATTGGTCAATTTTTATAAATTATTTTGTCTCACGTACCGCATATAATTTAAGTATTTGTTACATTTAATTTTTGTGGAGTAAATTTGTAATATGTTATTGTACGTATATCTCAAGTCGTTGACATTGTGTATGAACAATTTTTTATATATATAATAAATAAGGTGTATCGAATAATACCCCCAAAAAAAAAACATATTGTTCTCAGATTATGTGGACGAGCCAATATCGGTATTACATGCGGGTTTTTTGCTAAACAATTTTGGTCTAATGTTTGTAGTAGAAGAAATACAAGTATGGAAACTGATATAGTTCTTTAAAACTTAGTAACCTCCCAATAGAGAAACAAACTTACAAATAATTAAAATCAGTCCAATGCTAGGAGAAAAACAATACCTCAAATAGCAAGACAAAACGAATCTTTGTGTTTCTTTTAGATGCTTTGCAGCTTACATCAATAGCTAATATCGATTAGAAGCAGTCCTGTGAAGCTGAACAAGCGAAGCATCAACCCCACCGTCGATTTTGATCATAAAACTCAGGTCAAATCTTAATGGGCCGTGGTTACATTATTCTGTCCATTCAACGAATTGTAAACCAATGTTATAAAAATCGGATAAATCGCGGACGCAAAATACCTATAAACCGTGATGATTATCTATCTAGTAGTAAGTATTAGGGCCTTAGGCATTGGAATTAGAAGATTCGTTTTCTTAATTAGAAGATTTTATTACTCCCTCCGTTCTAAATTAAATGATGTTTTAGAGAGTTTTTTTTTCCCACAATTAAGTGATGTTCTCACTAACCAATACAAAATTAAATGATTTTTTATTATTTTTGACCAATTACATTTTATAGACTATTTGTTCATTGGTTCAGATGAATAATAAATGAGGTTTTAGTATATAAAAAAAAAAATTAATTATTTTTTTAATTTGTGTGCATAATACTAAAACACCATTTAAGCAAGCAAAATATTTTTCATCAATCACTTATTGGGTAAAGTTTTATTTATTTATTCTATAAATTTGTAGACCCCCTAAATCACCAATAGTTATAGCCTGATTAGGAGCTTAACAACGACCGTTGGCTTAAACATTGTTTAATCGTAATACGGAAATAGCAGAATTTGTTATTCGATGCAAACGGACAATCGAGATAACCAATAATAAGACTCTATATAATCAGCCAACCTGGAAATAAGATCCCACCAGTTATTTATTTCCCTTTTTACGTAATATCTACTGCTCGATTCAGTACCAAACAAATATTGACTATGCATCGAAATAAAGATTCGAATATATATACTTTACTACTTTATAGTTTTCTTACTATACAACAAATAAAATCACGTCGTTTATAATAATTACCATAAAACCTATATTTAATCACATCTTTTGTCTCTCTCTGTCCGCAGAGAAATTGTCGGACATAACTCTTCTTTGACCATCCCTCACCTCCATTTTCATCATTTCTCTCTCTCTAATCTCTCGGTAGATAAAAAGAAATTTAAGAGAGAGAAAATATTTGTATCATTACCTAACCAAAACAAACAAAAGTCTCTGTGATTGCGAGATGGGAAACTGTGCCACCAAGCCAAAGGTTCTCAAAGATTCCGACGAGGATCTGATTCCGGTTGAGCGAGAGACGACGGCGGCTCCGACTGATCATAACAAGGATCCGGCGGACAAGAGAGAGAACAATGCTCCGAACGCGGCGGATGAAGCAGCGGCTGCGGCACGACGGAGCGAGAAAGGAAAAGAGATTCTGATTGAAGATGACGTGGAGGAGGAACACAGCAACCGCCAATCTCTCAGTCACTTGTTTCATGATGTAAGAAATATTTAATAACGTCTTTAATAAGAATTATAGATACAGATGTTTGTATGTACATCACCGTACGTATTCTTGGAAATACTAGTATTTTAATATTGTTTTCCAATCAAACAAAATTATTATTCTTTTTAAAATGATTTGGAAAATCTTCGTAAGCTTTAAAAAGTTTCCTAAAAAAAAAGTCTCTTGTAATATTGTAGAGATTTAACTTCTTAATATTATTTATGGTCGCAAACGTTAGTGAGGAACCAAACGGTAATATTCTTTTTTAAGGACAAATCAAAAGACAAAAGCTTCTCTTGCCTTCTAAGTTTTGAGGAAAAAAAAGAAAAATCTTCTTTCATATTTAATGCATATATATTAATTCCGAATTTCTGGTTTTTATTTTTTTTACTTATTTCTATCGATTTATGGAGGATTTGTTTATACAGGACAAGGCAATAAAAAAAGAAGTAACCGATCTATCTCCGACAAAACCAGAGACCAATATTAAAACCAGCGCTTCTTGGGAGCTTGATACTTCTACTCTGATGGCTTCTAATGTCAAAGCTCCGGAAACCTTTGACGTTCAGACTCGAAATGACCTCCAAGTCAAGATTCCAGAAGGTTCCGAGGTTAAGACTCCTGAAACGCCTAAAGCTAAGAAAGCTGAAGAAGAGGAAGTTAATTTTTCAGAGAATTGGGAGGTTAAGTTTCCAGAGGAATTGGAAGTTAAGAAAACATCGGAAGTTGTTAAGGTTGCAGAAGAGTCGAAACTTCCACAGGTTTCTGTTCCTGAAATTAAGGTTACAAAAGAGCCAGATGTTCCTGTGGTATTGGAGGATAAGGATGTTCCAGAAGTTTCTGAGGTTCCTGCTCCTGGCTTGTCTGAAATAAAGGTTACAAAAGAAGAGTCTTACGTTCCTGAGGTTTTGGAGGGTAAGAATGCTCCAGAAGTTTCTGATGCTCCTGCTCCTGAATTGTCTGAAATTAAGGTTACAAAAGAGTCGGATGTTCCTGAGGTCTTGGAGGATAAGAATGCTCTCGAAGTTTCTAAAGTCAAGACTGATGAAGTCAAAGTTGCAGAGTCAGAACTTCTAAAGGTTTCAGAGGCTAACTCCTCTGAGGATTTAGAGATTAAAGTTCCAAAACTTTTTGAAGTGAAGACTCCTGAAACATCGAATGTTAAGGTAGAATCAGAGGTTAAGACTGATCAAGAAGCATCGAAAGTTAAGGTTGCAGAAGAAACAGAGGTTCCAGAGTTTGTGGACGCTCAAGAGAAGATTGATCAATCTGAAGCTCAGATTCTTGAGGACATTAAAGTGACAGAAGACAAAGAAATTGTGATGCAAGTAAAAGAGTCTGCTACACTGTCAGATTTAGATAACAAATGAGTTACAAGAGAGACCGAGAAATTACCAATCAGGAGTAGCTAAATTTTATATAAACCAAGCCATTGTTCAAAAACAATGTTTACACACAAAAAAGAAGAAGAAGGATTTAGCATATTCTTTTAGGCAATTTCAATTTGTGTTTTTGATATCTCCTATGTTTTATTTTTTTATATTTTTTCTTTTTTACTGATGGGGATAAGTACTCTATTTGCATGTCCCCAAGTTGTACACTTTGCAGAAGATTTAAAGATTTCTTTGTTTTTTTTTAACCAAAAACAAAAAACAAAAAACAAAATTGTTTGAACAATTGAAATTCTAAAGACTAATAGATGTGAGTATATTGTTACAAAAAAAAATAAAAAAATAGATGTGAGTATAAAAGGTTATTTTGATTTGGTTTATCCCTCGCGCGCTTGATGATGATGTTTTATATTTGGGCTTCCTCTGTTGTGGAAGGCCCATCTCTGTCTAGTCTCTGGGCTTTATCATTTCATACAGGCCCATACTGCTCTCTTCAGGCTGGCTCAAGTTAATTCTCTTTGGATTCGAACCGTCTACATCGCGAGAACATAGATGAAATCATAACTTTGTCCAACTAATAAAACATAGTAATTGCTTTCACGGTGTATTCCATTATAGTTTACAATATACAGTCAATTTCGCAATTATATATATATTCGCATCGAAAAAAATAACATTCAGATATGGTGGATTCGACGTGGATCGGATCCTATGAAGTTGACTGTTGGTTTCTCATCCAAAACCACCACGATTCCACTTTTTCCAAAAACTAATAACTTAACTTTTTCATTCCTTAATTTGATTTTGATATGGTGATTCAAAAACTAATAACTAAAAACTTTTTTTGGTGATTGATTCAACAACTAAATGCTCTATAAATCCAGAAAGAAAAAAACATACAATGAAGAATTTGGCAAATTCTGTTGTTTTAGTAAATTTATTGGTGGAAAAATTAAACTACAATTTTAATAAAAGTTAGGAGACGTATAGCAATCCATTGCACTTTCCATTATTACTGTTATAATAATCACATTGTCAGAAACACAACAGTTTACGTTTACATATTGTAACTTTATTTCTTTTTCTTTTTTTTTGCTTTTAAACAAAACCTCTGAAAAGTTTTGTTTTTATAAATAAAGACCCTACGAAAAAAGTATACTACAATATAATATGATACGTGTAAACTGGGACAACAAATTAAAGCAAAAAATATTATGGACTCTACTATGTGAATGATTCAGTCACATATATTATAATAAGCCTAAGATTTAACATATGTATAATACAAAAAATAATTAATAATTAATTCAACTAATGACAACCTTCACTTCATTGCAAACGACATCGTTTTCTTTCTGTGGATCAATCTTCTCATTCTCCTCTCTAGTTTTCCCCCACAACACACAGTAGAGTCCTATAATCAACAACAATCCACCGACAATGCTACAAAAACACAAACACATATATAAGTTCATTTTCTAATAATAAATATTATATATCTGAAGACAAAAATAATATTTGAGGAAGATTGTAGAACCTTCCAAGACTGATGATCTCGCAAAGTAGAACTGCTGAAGAGAGGAGAGTGAAGATGAGAGACAAAGGAGTGAACATCGATAAGAAAACGGGTCCTCTCTTTTCTATAACCCATGATTGCAAATAATATGCTACGCCTGTTACAATGAATCCCTGCATATATGAGTTTAAATATTAATCGGTTTATATTATATGGAAGTAATGTTATTTTGAAATGGAATAGAGTTAACGAATTACGCAGTAAATGACTGCAACGAGTCGTAGGTTCCATCCAAGCCTCCATGCTGAAATATCTCTCTCGAATGCAATAGCGATGACGAATGATTGAATCGAACTCAATAGACAATGAAGAGTTGTGAAGTATAGCTTCGAAGGGTAAACTTTTAACACACGACCCTGTATTTTTCATATAGCGAACAAAAATTACTAAACATAGCAGAAACTAGTATCACAGAGTTATTCAATAAATATAACCAAACTATTCAATCCAACAAGTTTTTAAAATCTACTACTCAATTCATGTCATTTTAGAAAAAAATTACTTTTATTTCACAAAAAAATGTCTGTCTTCTATTTTCATTACATGTTTGATACTGTTTTTTCAACTGATCATCGTAATTCATATACATCAAAAAAGATTATTCCTATATGCCTATTGGCTTATATCACGTCACGTCTTACGAAATTTAGTCTTAATTAATGAACTAAAGCAATATGATGATAATGTATATATGGAGCAACTTGATTGGGTACCTGCAAAACGAGCCAGAGACCCCATAAAATGTTGGAGGTGACCATGAGGACACATCCTTTGAGCCACGAGGTGGAACCGCCGGAGACGTGGCCGTCAACATTCCGGTGATGATATTCTTGGCCGTGAAGGCATAAAGGTAATTTCAATAGTGGGCCTTTGTAAAGAGCTAAGGTAATTACCCCTCCTATGCACACAGTTATCCCCACAAGCTTTGCTGTTCCTTGTATGCTCTTAACCTTAAGCGTCTCTATTCTTTAGTTTTATAAAAATAAGTAGGTGTTCATCAAAAAGTTTATAATTGTAAAACGTGTACAATCAATATATATAGGTATATGTGTTGTAAGTATATACCCAAGAAAAAGGGCCAAGAAGAATGTGATGGCCGGAAGGGAAGCTGTTGTGGCGGCGGCCAAAGTCGCCGACGTATACGACAATGCGATTCCGTTTAAGTCCAAGCTCAAGGCCACACTAATAAACGCAAGTCGCACAAAAAAAAAAGTTATTCGCATTTCGCGTTTGTTAATTAGTACAATTTTCAAAAATATTGATAAAATATTATATAAATTTGTAACGAGTTGTATTACTTTTTAACTACTAAAAACAAGAAAACGCAATATTTTCGTGATCAACAATCGAATTCATATTATTATAGATTTTTTCCCCTTTGCGTTGTATATATATATATTTACAATTTTAAAATGATGATGAAAAAGCAAATAGATTTTTTGAGTTTTTACTTCAAATAGAAATAATCATTTAAACATATAAACGCAAACAATCAAAACAAATGAATCCTAAAATGTACTTGTAGCAGACGTACCCAAATAAAGAGAGCATGAAGATCTTGATGAAGGTCACAAATGAAAGAGGTGGAGCACTTTTCCTAAAAGAGAACAAAGAATTGAAAAATACAATTTATATAATTCTTAAAGAAAATTTGTAAATACTCATCTATCTGCAGATATATATATATAGAGGTATGTACCGCTCGAAGAAGAAAGCGAGAGGAGCCATGAAGATGGTAGCGAAAGCTTGACGATAGAAAACGAAGACGAAAGTGTTCATTCCTCCATTGAAGACAGCTTTGGAGATCAAAAACATGATTGCGTATATGAGTTGTATTATAATCACCGCCATGTATGGTTTCTTCGTCTCCATGTCCATCGATCGATAGATTGATGATTTTGGTTTTGTTTTGAGTTCTTGGAGAGAATTATTTATAAAGCGGTTACTCTTTGTAATGTTCTTCCATGAGTTAGATAGAATAAGACGCTAAGTGGGTATTTATATAAGTACAGACACAAACATGCATAAATTAAAAAAAAAAATTAACATTTAGAGCAACCAAAAAAAAAAAAAAACATGCATAAATTTGATATTTTATTACGGTTGTATTCGAGTGGAATCATATATAATTATATATAAAAAAGAGTTTTATTCTCTCTTTATTGGTGCACTTAAAATTACAATTTTTTTATTAGTATTATCAGTATCTATTCTTTATTAATAACAAAATTAGTTTTTAGGAAAAGTTAGTTACAAAATTAGATAAATAGAAAGAGAAATAAAATTACACCATAAATATCTTTCTCTTTTTAAATAATTACAACAATGTCATTGATTTGAAAATTGTGTTAGTAACAATAAAGCCGGCGACACTGTTCATCAACCATCCCGTCGACATTGTTCATTTACTACAATAATATATGATATTTGTTAACGTGTTATTCGACATTTGTTATCGTGTTATCCGACACTTGTTATCGTGTTAACAATAATAACAAGTACCATATATTATTGTTAACACGTTACAAGCATCATATATTATTGTTAACACATTACAAGTATTTGATATTATTGTTAGCACGCTAACAAGTATCAGATAATACGTTAATAAGTTTCAGTTATTATTGTTAACATGTTAAAAAAATATCGTATATTTTTGTTAGCATATTACAAGTCACTACAAGAAAAAACAGTTTTTGCGACCACTTTTTGTGACTCATTTTTTTGTCGCAAAAAAGTAGGACGAAAGTGTAACCACTTTGCGACGGATTTGCGACCACTGGTATTGCAGTGGCAAAAGAGTCCCAAATTACCAACTAAAATGATCAGAAAAGAGTCGCTTATTTGCGACTGTTTAAGGACTTGTAAAAGTAGTCCCAAATTTGTGACTGATTTGCTTCGGTTTAGCAACTCCACTCAATTTTTTTTAAATAAACATCAAATAATATTAAAAAAATATAAACTCTAAATTCTAAACCCTAAACCATCAAATAATATACAAAAATTCAAATAATAAAAAAAATCAAACTTACTATTTTTAAAAATATAATCATTTATAAATCCTAAATTCTAAACCCTAAACCTCTAACCCTTAATCATAAATTCTAAATCTTAAATTGTAAAATATATATTACACATAAACATAAATAATATACAAAAAAA
>PKML01021154.1:162443-198625 GCA_002933935.1 Eutrema yunnanense | reverse complement strand
GGTTGGAGAAGAGGAGGAGCCCAGATCCAGCCGACGTTTTTTTTTTTTTTTCATTTTTGTAATTACTCAGATAATTTAATAAATAAAATTTGTTTTTTTGAATTTTGGTTTTTGTTTTTGTTTTGATATTTTTTTTACAAGTAGTCACAAAATAGTCTCTAAATTAGGACTGATATTATAGTCACATATCAGTTCCAAATTTGCGACCGTTTTGCAACCACTTTATTTAGCGACCAAATATTTGCGACTATTTTTTTTTGTCACAAAATAGTCGCAAATGACTCATTTGCGATCATTTTGGAACTCTTTTGGTGGTCGCAAAAACTGTGTTTTCTTGTAGTGAGTATCATATATTATTGTTAATACGTTAACATACTATGTTAACACATTACAAGTATTTGATATTATTGTTAGCACGCTGGCAAGTATCGGATAACACGTTAACAATTATCATATATTATTGTTAACACATTAACAAGTATCGAATACTTTTGTTAGCACGTTAACAAACATCATTTATTATTGTTAGCACGCTAACAAGTATTGGATATTATGTTTTCCGGTGATGAATAGTATTATCGATCTCGAATAAACTGTGTCAATGTGGACGATGAACAGTACCGCGCGATATACTCATGCTTTTAGTTCAATGACACTAGTATAATAAAGAGAAAAAATAATGATATTTTAGTCTAAATTTTTTTCTTTCATATTTACCTAATTTCAAATTATCTATTACTATATACTTAATTTTTTGGTCAATTAAGTATATATACTAACTTCACCATTTTTTATTATAGTTAATACAAAAAGTTAATACCTTTTTAAAATGTTGACTAAACCATTATTGCTAAATTTATTAAACTTGCGATTAGATAATACTAATAAATAAATCAATTATATTAATTCAATTCAATTTATACAAAATGTTTATTAAATTTAATAAGGTAATTTTGTAATTTACACAATCTCTTAAAACTCAATAAAATACAGATGATTGATTGACCACCACACGTTTGTTTTATATAGCTAACTTTTTATTTTCACCACCACACAAGTTTAAAATTTGTTGTTTCTACCAACTTCACCCAGAGATATATTAGAGTAGATGGTATTTCATTACCATACATTCATCATGCCCATAAAGATGACAAAAATAACAAAGAGGAAAAGAAAAGAGTTCAGTGGAGCTGGAATTGATGATAAATAGAATGAAGGAGGCCATAACGACGATTTTGATTTGGTTTCCCATTAAATAACCTTTTCTTATTATTTTGTTTTTCTTATTATTTAATATTATTGAGTCGAATTCTTTGTTATTGTATATAGTATTCATATAATTTTCTAATTTTTGTAAAAGATCGATGATGAATACCAAAATAACTAAGAAATAGAAGACAAAAATAGCAATGAAGGAGGCAGTGATTGTTAGAGGGGGGATTAGCACCCCCTGGTTTAACTCGGTTCGAACCGAGATCGGTTCAATCGAGACCGGTCTACGATGGTTCGGATCAAAGACAAGTCGGCCCGAAAACATTGGGCCGAGCTCGGAATCTCGCTGAAAGCCCATCTCGGCTACCGATCTAGGCCCATCACAAGCCCGGCCCGTTACAACAGACGAAACCGGAATATTTCCCTTTTTCCACCGATCTCGGAAAAGGAAATATTCTCTTTGGTCGACTCTTCGAGATATCAGGAACTTATCCTTATCTCGGAGAGAAAACCGGAAGATTTCCTTTTCCTAATCGAACTCGGAAAAGGAGAAATCTTCCTTTCAACCGCCTCCAAGACATTATAAATAGAGGAGGAGGCTCATTCATTGATCATCCACAACTTCCGCAGAGACAAAGAATAGAGAGAGAGCTCATTACCGACCTCAAGATCTTTTGTCTTTGCAAATCTCATTTACTCTGTTGTAACGCCGATATTGATCAATAAACGAGATTCCGACTAAAAAGTACTGTTTTACCCCTTTTGTGTGATTTACGGATCAACAGTGATGATGACTTTGTTTTGGTTTCAGGTTAAATAACTTTGTCTTCTTCTTTATTATTGATTCGATTTCTTCTTCATTGTATATATTATTTGAATATTTGTTCAATTTTCTAATTTTTGTAAAAGTTTCAAATCTTTATTTGTTTCTTCAAACCTGTTAGTCATGAAAAACTTAATGTTTGGTGTCTTACATTTTTGTAATTCGTTTTTTTTTTTTGTATTTCCTATATTTGGTNGGAGGTGATGCTCAGACCAATCCTCCAAGGACTCTTCCACCACCTCCAGCTGCCCCAGTTTTCACGGACCCGACCACCTTTCTGGAGGCCATGGCAGCACAGTTCGCGGAAATCAACAAAAAGAACGAAGAGCGGATCGCCTCGCTAATTGCATCCCACTTTGANCCAATCATACTTCTTCCATTACCATAAGGCCATAAGTAAGACATTTGATTTAAAGAAAAAAGGAAAAATTAATGACAAATCAAATCTATATATATAGTCCAATAATATATATAGAGTATATTTTTCTTTCTTTAGCTTCTTTGTTCTCAATCTAATAAAGTTTTCAACAAATATAACCAAAATGTTTGGTATTGAAAAGATTATATCGCTTCTACATAAAATTATCCAAACTTTATATTTTTTTTAGCCAATATAATATGTTCGATACGTTTTTTAGGTTGATGATTTTGGTTTTGTTTTGAGTTCTTCCTTGGAATAGATAGAATCGTAGAATAAGAAGCTAAGTGGATATTTATTATAAGTACAGACAGAAGCACGCATAAATTTCATATTTTTTTACGGTGGAAGTATTAGAAAACAATGGAATCATAATATTTTCCGTCCATTCACACGTACTATATTTACTTGACTGGATGGTGCGCATTTATAACACTGTAAAAACATAGATTCGTAGAAAACAAAATTTGGTTAATGAAAGGATAATTGCAACATCTACCGTATACCAAATTTTGTTTATATATGGTAGTTGTTGCAATTATCCTATCACTATTTAACATAAAAATTTTTTAACTCATCATTATCATTTTCACATAATTTCAATCTTATATTTTTGCTCTCATGAATTATTATTCACGATGGAGAAGAAGAAGACCGGTGGGTAGCTATAATACTGACGAGCGACGATAATACCGACGGCGATGAGAACACCGGCGGACGACGATAACACCGGCGGATGACAATAACACCGGAGGTCCGACAATAACACCGGCGGACGACGATAACTTTGTTCCGATATCAAAGTTTGATAACCAATAACACATAGTTTTTATGATATGATAATTGAGTTATCACAATAATTTTTATATTTTTATATATCACATATTTATGTGAAATGATAACTGGAATAACACGATAATTTATGATATGATAACTGGTTTAACATGACAATTTCATAAAAATTTACATGATAATTGTTTAACATGACAATGTTNTTTTAACTCATCATTATCATTTTCACATAATTTCAATCTTATATTTTTGCTCTCATGAATTATTATTCACGATGGAGAAGAAGAAGACCGGTGGATAGCTATAATACTGACGAGCGACGATAATACCGACGGCGATGAGAACACCGGCGGACGACGATAACACCGGCGGATGACAATAACACCGGAGGTCCGACAATAACACCGGCGGACGACGATAACTTTGTTCCGATATCAAAGTTTGATAACCAATAACACATAGTTTTTATGATATGATAATTGGGTTATCACAATAATTTTTATATTTTTATATATCACATATTTATGTGAAATGATAACTGGAATAACACGATAATTTATGATATGATAACTGGTTTAACATGACAATTTCATAAAAATTTACATGATAATTGTTTAACATGACAATGTTTAACGATAATAATTATATGTTAACGATGGTAACAATGATAATTGGGTTAACATGACAATGTTAACGATGCTAACAATATGTTTTTCTGATGATAAATAATGCTCAAGTTTTGATGAACAGTGCTCAAATTTTGATGAACAGTAACGTCGTCCGTTTTGATGAACAGTGTCACCAACTTCTTATATCATAAATTAAATTTTCAGACTAATGACATTTCTGTAATTATTCAAAAAAACAAAAAAAAAATTTGGGTTTAATCATTTTTCTCTTTCTTACTTACCTAATTTTCAAATTCTTATTACTATTTACATAATTAATTGGTCAACCTACTATAGACACCTAAATCACGCTTAATAAAATGATAAAATCATTAAGTAAAAAATTAACGTAAATAAAGAAAGATGTTGACATAATGGTTTTGAGTCTGATAAAAAAACAACGTTCGTGGTTCTCCTGGATTTTACTGATTAATTACAAAATTCAGTGAAATCACAAATTACGTTCAATCGTTATGCAATCATGTAAGTTGAACGAGTAATAAAAACAATTACGTCATTATATATGGTGTTTCTCAAATTAAATATAAGAAAATACTTAATGATTCCATTATGCCATCTCACAATTTTTGTTCGCGACAATTTTACCAACTTAGACCAAATTTTATAATAGGTACTTTAACAAAAAAAAAAAATGGTATACTAAGTAAATATGAAAAACGTTTTTAGAGATTTTGTGATTAAGAAAAATATAGAGAAATAAGTACTCTACTGGACCACCCTGGGATGCCTCATAAATGCGGTAGAAAAAAAACTTAAATGTCTATCTGAGTTTTGGGGAGATTAGTCTGGGACTTTCGGCCTAAGACCTTAACCGATTCTTAAAAAAGAAAAAACTTAGAGAATCGTGTATATAATAATATTTTCACAGATATTAACGTAATTAATATGTTGAACTTGATTAGTTATAGCTTAATCGATCTTCTCTTGATCAACTCACACTCTCAGTCCAAACATTAGCCATATACAGGTAAATCATTGTTACTCCGATATCAAAATATATCTAGCTAGCGTTTGTAACGTTCAAAATTGATTTGTCGATAAATGTTTTAAAAATTGAACTGTATCTTGATTTCTTAATAAAACAAATAATGCGCTTGGCTACTGGATGATTTTATAGACTCCACTCAATCCATAACGTAGACGCCTAAAAAAATAAGTTATCCCTCCAGGGCTATCGAATAAAAGACGCCTAAAAATAAGTTATTCATATTATAATGTATAAAGATATGGAATCAATTTAAAAGAAATCATCAAAGTCAAAAAATTAAAATAAAAGGACCAATGAGATTAAAGTGTTTGATGACTCATAAGCATGTGGTTTAAAGTTTAAACCTATACAATAAAAAGTAGATGGTGATTGTAAACCGCGAACGCCCACGTCATCACGATTTTTTTTATTTTTTTTTCACGAGTTTTTTTTGGAACATCACGAGTTTTGGCCATGCAAAAACAATATATATGATCGCCAATAATATAAATTTAGCTTTTTATTGTCCTTTATTCCCTTTTTCAAATCACATTTTGTTAATTTGGTATACATATATAACACGTGCTTTGGGTCGTTGAAACCAACATAATAAACCTGAAAACTATTTTGTTTAAATTTTGGATATATGGACAATTTTTTTAAAAAAAATAATAATATATGGACTCTCTTCATTCCTTAAAACTACTTTTGTATCTAATCAATCAATTATTGTATTTGTATGATAAAAATTTCATAATTAGAACAATCCACGAAACAAAACCTCGCACGTGGACTTAGTAATTTTTCAGTATTATATTAGTCCTTTCTAATTGATATATACATGCATGTTTTGTCCTTTTAGGGGTCAAAAATACAAATTTCACTTTCGATCATTAAACAATATACTATGTAACTTCTCTAGTACTATCTCGTTTATATTGTTCCTTTTTTTCAATCAGTAGCTTTTCCTTAATAAGATCAACACAAAAATTTTAAAATTGTGCAAAATATGAGAAGTGTGAATTCAAGGAATATACGCATCTCCGATTCTTATCTTCCTCAATTTCTAAAGTGAACCTAACCTACCGTCTAAAAAAAGAAAAAAAGACAACCAAAGAAGAAAAAGCGAAACAAATCATGGGTTGGTCAAGAGAAGAGCTATCGTTGTCGTCAATGAAAGGAAGAAAAATTGCTTCACAAATTTTAAACGTTGCATTTAACTTATACGGCGGCAGCGCCAATGTATTAAAAAAAAGGAACAAAAAAATGGTGATCGGCAAGAAAGAAATACGACTAGGTTTTTTTTTTTACATCTCAAATGATCGCCTCTTTATTTCACACTAAATATAGAGTATTTTATAAATATAGAAATAGTTTAGTCTAATGGTCACCTCTATATTTCATTATAAAAATAAATAATTTAAATATATTATATATATTAACTGTTTATACGACATTTTACCTTTAAAATTCTTCTATGTATTTTTTTTTATAACAATAGTTCAACATAAATATATTTTAATTTTTACTAATTATAAAATTTCATTACACCACATAAAATAAAAAACAAACAACTAATATATTTTTGTTTAAGTATCACAATTAGTATATGCGTTTATTAATCATTTTTTTGGAAAAGTACACTAATTGTGATACTTAACCCGTTTCGAAATAAAAATTGTATATGTTGTATCCCAAAGCTTAAACGCGTTTCGAAATGAAAATTAAGTTTCTTTGACTTTAATTTGTCTATATCGACAAAGAAATTCTTGAAATCATGTATTTTCATCATCTGCTATTTCAACATCCGGAGGTGGAGCTTCTCTTCTTACTTTAATTGGTGCATCGAGATCACGCTCATCCTCGATTATTATATTATGTAAAATTATACACGTAGTCAATATGTCATGTATCACATTTTTTTTTCTTCCAAAAACGAACCAGCCCTTTCACAATAGCAAAACGCGATTGGAGAACTCCGAAGGCACGATCAACATCTTATCTACATGCTTCTTGTTACGTAGCAAAATATTTTTTCTTAGAACCCATTTAGTTTGTGAATAGTTTATACTATGGTGGAATATTTTGGATATATACTATCAACCAAATAATATATGTTGGTGTTGTATTTCTTTTTATTTAATATATGTTTTTGTTGCATTTTTAAAATTTAAATGATTATATAACTAGTTATTGTTAAGATATTTTTAATTAAGTATAATATTATTTGTTATTTTATTGTTTAGGTACAAACTAAAAAAAAATATATGAAAAATAGAAGATTATTTTGTAAATAAAAAGTTATACTCTAATAATAGAGAAATAAATAGTGTTACTCCAAATATAAAGAAACGCTGTTTATTTTTCTATCATTAGAGTATGATATATAGTATCATTGGAGAAGATTTTATTCTAAAAATACAGTTTAGAAACACGAATAAAGTACAATGGAGATACTCTTTATAATGGTAATTTAATTAATTTGGCCCAAATGAGTTATAGATAAATGGACCCGAGACAAAGTCATGAAAAAACCTCGATGGATCTATGCTATGGGCCTTCTAACAAACAAGGGCCTATTTGTGTTGTGTGTGACAGTGCATGTGTAACGTTTTGTTTGAGATTATGATTTCGATGTTTTATTGTTTGTTTTATGATGTTATTTGGGTTTAGATGTCAGGTTTTGGTATCTTCTTTTTTTTTGTTTTCTGTGTGAAATGTTTGTGTAAAGTTTTATTCGGGACTATGATTTGGTGCTTTGTATCCTTCTTTCATTGTATGTTTTTGTCTGTAATTAAATTACGTTGGTGATACAAGATGGCCTTACCAGCAAATGAAATAACAAAACATGAAATGTTGGGATGAACACTTGTCACCAATCACGGAGCTGCGATGGACGGTCAACGTTTTATCGACTACGTCACACACACAATAATCACGTGACATGCATGTGAGCAAGGGGTTTAGTCTGGCTTTCTCTCTTCTCCTCCTTGTTCTTATTCTTCCTCCCCAACTACTGAATTTCTAAAACCCTCCGCTCAATTATTTCCGCCATTACAGTCCCACATGACACGTCTCCTTGTTCTACTCATCTGCTGAGAAAATCATGCAGTTCGTGTCTTCGAAAACCCTCTTCCTTCGACTCGCCGCTTCCTCCGTCACCGAGCTTCCGCGGCGACCGCATCGGGCGATCTCTGTTCTGGTCGCTAATTTCTCTTCTTCTAATGCTATCTCTGGGTCCATCTCCTGTCAAATTACTTCGAGGCGTCCACAGCACGACGAGGAGTCTCGGGGAGTTAGGGTTTCGGTGTGGTGGGATTTCGAGAACTGTAATTTGCCGGCGGGTGCGAACGTCTTCAAAGTGGCCCAGACCATCACAGCCGCCGTTAGAATCAACGGAATCAAAGGACCCATCACGATCACAGCCTTCGGAGACGTATTGCAGCTCTCGAGAACTAACCAGGAGGCTCTCTCCGCAACCGGAATCAGTCTCAATCATGTCCCTCAAGGTCGATTCTTTTCGACAATTCCTGCTTTCTGTTTCATTTCAATGCAAACTTAAGGATATGAAATTACACGCTGTTTGTTTTGGAAAAGCTTACCTTTTTGTTTGTTTGTTTGTATCTGTGTGCGTGTGTGTGTGTTTATATGCGATTTCACAGGTGGGAAGAACAGTACCGATAGATCTCTGATTACGGATCTAATGTGTTGGGTTACTCAAAACCCACCTCCTGCTCATCTTTTCCTCATCTCCAGCGACAGAGATTTCGCTAGCGTCTTACACAAATTGAGGATGAACAATTACAACATTTTGCTCGCCGGCTACGAAGAAAGGACGCCCGGTGTACTGTGCAGCGCTGCTTCGATTATGTGGGATTGGAATGCATTAGTCAGAGGAAAAAATTCAACTGGTAAACACTTTAACCAGCCACCGGATGGTCCTTATAATTCTTGGTATGGTCACTATAGAACTCCTCTTCTTGACCCATTTGCCACATCTTCTTCCTCCACCACCACGACCAAGCAACAGTCGTGTGCTAGTCTGAAAACCGAGGAACTGCCGGAATCGAATTCGAATCCCGATTCAACTTCTTCTAAGGTTTGTCCTTCTATTCCAAAAGAAGTTGTTAAGCAGATTGGTTTGGTATTGAGTTTATATCCTAAGGGAGCAGCCATTACAGAACTGCGTGAGCAGCTGAGCAAGAGAAATGTACCGTTAGATCAAAACTTTTACGGACATAAGAGTTTTTCGAGGTTTCTGTTATCTATGCCGAAGATGATACAGGTTGTTCCAAAGGGAGAAGGTGTGTTTCTTGTTCGTGCTTGTACCCAGGAAACGGATAACAAACCGGAACTAAGCAGCGAAAATCCCAAAGTTGTTAGCGTGCAAAAGATGCATCAGGAGGTGAAAAAGAATGTTGAAGATGTCAAAAAGCAATCTCAATCACCAGAGAGTTCTCAAGAGTCTGTTCGGGTAATTAGCCAGATGGATGTTAAGGCAAAAGACAAACCCGTGAATGAAAATCAGCTAGCTTTAACTGCTGGGAAGGTTGTTTCTTCATCAAAGGAAAAAGACGGGTTTTTTAAGAAGCTAAATAGACTATGGTTTGGTTCAGATGAGATGGAATTAGAGCATCTCGAAGAAAAGAAACGTATTTCTGGAAATGGAGACAAAGGGAAAGGCGTCGTTAGTGAAGGAAAAGTGGTGGATAAAGACTTAGAATCTCGAATTGCCTCTTCCACCTCTAATGAATCTGCTAAGGAGGTAAAAGCAGACACTGAAGTAAGCAACGCGAAATCTAAGAGTCCAGGGCTTTTAAGTCGACTTCTGGAGAGAGTTAAGTTTTTTGAGGGAAGAAACACAGAGCTTAGCAATGCAGCAGCAACTGGAGCTCAAGTAGATGACATCTTTGCAAAAGATTCGTTTTGGAAGGATGTTGAGTCTTTCATTAATTCTCCAAGAGGCTTCGTCGTTGTTTCTCACTCAAGATCAAGGTTCTTGATTCTTCTCTTTCCCTTACTAGTGTTTCTGCACTAGCTATCAAGGAAATAATATTCAATTTAAGGTAAGCTGCTCTTTTTGTTATATCTGTTCAGAGAAGCGTTGGCTAAGAATCTTAAGGACGAAGGACCTTCATCTCTTAAACCGCTTGATGTATCCAAAATGCTTGATATAGTATCTCTGTTACTTTCAGAGAAGAAATGGATCAAAGAGAACCCTTCTGATGCTCTACCTTTCAGAGTAACTCGGTTCGCCGAAAAGGGATCTGGTCTTAACCACCCTAGTGCTTCGAGTGGATTGAGATCGATATTTGTGAATATGTCAAGATCACAATGTGTCGAAGCAGATGATGAGAAAAAGTCCAAGAAAATTGGTATGAGCCAGAAACCTTTGGAGAGATCAAGAAGCGAGGTAATTGCGGATTGTCATAAGCTGATAAAGAAGATAACAGAGGAAAACCCTGGAGGTTATAACATGAGTAACTTGAAGAAAGACTTTTTGGAAAAATTCGGGTACCGTTTAGATTATCATAACCTCGGTTATCCGAAACTGCAGTCTTTGATACAAATGATGCCTGAGGCGAGGATTGAATCCGGATACATTGTTCCTTGGTCGACGCCAGATCCATATGAATCTGACTCATCATTTGAAGAACTTGGTCCAGTTTCCAAAGAGATTCATGAGTATGACCCATCTGTTTCAGAGGGTGAAGATTCTGACTCAGAGACGCACGAAGAAGCTCCTTCGAAACAGAGCGGCAACAAAAGGAAGAAGAAGAAAGGGGATAAAACAGAGAGAGATTTACTTCAAATTCTGGTTTCTTTGGACACTGTTAACGATGTTCAAAAGATTTGTGCTTCTGGCGAAGATAAGCTTGTTGATGGAATATTGACAAGCTTGCGGATGAAAACCATCAGGTCAGTCTAGAGTTCAAGGATGAAGATGAGAATTCAATTTAACCCGGGAAACAAACAAACGGCAACTTATAATTCCGGTTTATATGAATTTTTGGGGTGGAATTCCGGTTTATATGAATTTTTGGGGTGGAATTCCGGTTTGGTGATTGGTTCTATGTTAAAACCGTGGAAATTGGCCAAAGAGTGTGGTTTGTTTTGGTGGATCCAATTGCTGAACGCACACATTAACCTTATTGGGCGTGCATTGAGAAACCCTGGTGTTGAATTTCACAATAAACCTTTTGATTCGTACATTTTATTTTAAACTCAAACTAATTAGAAAATGTTACGCTGCGTATATATAGAACAATACAAAACCATAGTTCAATTTTTGTGTTGTTTTGTTTTGAACATATAATGTTAAGAACACCAAAAGAGTAACTTTTATTAACTTAGAATATAAAGAAAAGAAAAAGAAACCATATGAATATTAATCAAGTCCCGGGTACGTAATTTCAACCGGAGACAAAGCCAAAGTTTCTGGCGCCGGAGACGGTGACAATTCCGGTTTCTCTGCCTGAGAATCACAATACTCTCTAAGATTGTTCCCTTCCATAGTCGTAAGCCCTAAAGAAGTAAACATAACGGACCAACACTCTTTCACGATCAACCCAATGGCTCCGCAACAATCTTTGTCAATTCCACCGGAAACCGCCGGTTCAGTCGTACCGGTACGGGTGAGGAAGAACTCGACGATCTCGTCGGTGCAAGACTTAAGCTCCAACGCCGCGTTCCAACAATCCATCAGGTTCCCGGCGCCGGAATGATCCGCAGCCGCCACTGTCGTGGCCTGGAGATTCCTCGCATCAACGACGGTGATGATGTGGACGGTCGATATGAGATATGAAACTGTTATAAATGTGAGGAAAAAAAGTGTTGAAGTTGTATTAGTGGCCATTGCTTTTTTACTTCTTGTTGTGTATGGGATTAGTGAGAGATTATGATATTATATAGTGGAAATATACGGAGGGAGATGAGAAGTTTTTCGTTCGTTATATTATTTTGTTATTAAAACTATCACAAGTGATCGTGGTTAATTAATTCACCTCGGCCTTTATAATTGGCATCTTGACGGGCCAAGTAAACAAGGCTTATGAAAGCCCATATATTAGCTAATAAGTCTAATTTGAGTTTCCATGGTAAGTTCAGGCGAGAAAAAAAAAAGAGATGAGCGCGACGGCGGAGCTGCCGACGAAAGAGGCACACGTGCTTAAAGGCCACGAGGGGGCGGTTTTAGCGGCGAGATTTAACGGCGACGGAAACTACGCTCTCACTTGCGGCAAGGATCGAACCATCCGCCTCTGGAACCCCCACCGTGGAATCCTAATCAAGACCTACAAATCCCATGGCCGCGAAGTCCGCGACGTTCACGTTACTTCGTATGAAATTTAAATCTTCCTCGTCTCCACTTTTTTTTTAAAACTATATTAAGAGAATGAATCTCATACTCTTAGGAGCTTTTATTAAGTTACGAAATTGAAATTTTATGAATTTGATCAATTTTGTTCAATTCAAGATAAGAATAGTCCAAATTATTGGATTCTGGCTATGTGTTTTTTTTTTCTTTGCTATTGTTTAATAAGATAACAAATTTCAAACTTAGGAGTTTGTGTTTCGCTAATGCCAAGCAAAATGGAGTTCTATCTAGTGGAAGCTGATACAATGAGTGTGTTTTTATTCATATTTTTATGATTTTTGTTGCTTGCAGCTAAAATTGGAGTTTTTTTTAGTTGCTTGCAGCTAAATTTGATTGAATAAGACACGAAATCTCAGATCTTTACGAGTTTTTGTTTCACTATTGTAAAGCAAAAGGGAGTTTTATGTGGTGGAAGCTAATATGATGAGTGTGTTTGTTTACTCATGTTTCAATGATAAATAATTTTTTATTTTTAACAGAGACAATGCGAAATTTTGTTCATGTGGTGGTGATCGACAAGTTTATTACTGGGATGTTTCAACCGGACGCGTAATCCGTAAATTCCGTGGTCACGACGGAGAGGTAAATGTCTCAAAACTTGGAATCTATGTCGCGTATTAGGATTCAGTTTGCGTAAATCGTTCATTTCTTCTTCTACTTTATGAACAATGATCTTGTCAGGTCAATGCAGTGAAGTTCAATGATTCATCAGCTGTAGTTGTATCAGCTGGTTTCGATCGTTCGCTACGTGTATGGGACTGCAGATCTCACAGTGTTGAGCCGGTTCAGGTTTTGCTCCTTTCTTTTTTCGCAGTGCCAAATCTCGGATTACTTTACAACTAAATCTTAACCAGCTTTTGTTTTACTGATGTTTTTTTTTCAGGTCATTGATACGTTTTTGGATACAGTCATGTCTGTTGTTTTGACAAAGACTGAGATTATTGGTGGTAGTGTCGATGGAACTGTTAGAACCTTTGACATGCGTATCGGTAGGTATGTAAAAACTCCACACTAGGGAAAGAATTTGGTATTGTTTTTTTTCTTTTCCAGGAATCGAAATTTTGTTTTAATTTGGAATCAGGGAGATGTCGGATAACTTAGGACAACCGGTTAATTGTATATCGATATCAAACGACGGAAACTGCGTTTTAGCTGGTTGCTTGGATTCTACTCTGCGTTTACTTGACCGGTAACATTCCCCTTGTAAAAATTGTATGTAAACAAAAAAACTGTTATTTCTTTTGCTGATTGTCTTAATTCTTATGAATATCTTTAAAAATACAGAACCACAGGAGAGCTACTCCAAGTTTATAAAGGTCATATTTCCAAGGTTAGTCATTAGTTTGATAGAGAAAGTAACCATAATCCATGGCTGCTTAATTATATCGTAGTTACAACATTAAGAGAGTGACTTTTTTCGATGTGAAACAGTCATTTAAAACCGATTGTTGCCTCACTAATTCGGATGCACATGTGATTGGAGGATCGGAGGATGGATTGGTTTTCTTTTGGGATTTGGTAGATGCAAAAGTGGTATCGAAATTTCGAGCCCATGATTTAGTGGTAAAAAATTCAATCTCTCCTCTCTTTTTTTTCCCTTCTTAATCCGTTTATAACTTTTCTGACTAGTAATGATTTTTCCTTGGATTGTTTAATTTGCTGGCAGGTCACAAGCGTGAGTTACCACCCGAAGGAAGATTGTATGTTGACTTCTTCGGTCGATGGTACAGTTCGTGTCTGGAAAAAATGAAGAAACAACGATTCTTGATTTTCGCGGGTTTTGTTTGTTACATGTTTCTCCGTACATGTTTTTGTCTGTTATGAAGTTACAAGAATCGGTTTACTTGTATGCGAAGAAAGTCTTTGGGCTTGAATGATTCCAAAAGCCCAATTTTAAAAAGGGAAGGCCGTTATTAAAAGGGTGGGTAAATCGACGGAAGCCCATTTATGAAGAAATGATTGGTAGGAATCGGATTGTAAAAAATGTGGCTGCTGGGATTCGAGCCCTGGTCTCCATGGCCACGACGTGGAATTCTCACCACTAAACTACAGCCACTATGAACCTTGTTTGTTTTTGTTTGGTTTTAAACTACTTTGAATGTTAATTTTGAAAATCTATAAATCAATATAGGTAGCTTTAACTATTTATTTGATTGCCCACCAGATTGAACTTGGAATCAAGTGAAAAGCCTTCGTTGCTAAAAACTATTCTCCCCTACTTTTGTTTTAATCGCCCAAATCGGAAATCAAGATTCTATTCTTCTTCCAATTATTCTCACGTTAAAAAAGGACAACGAAACATGAAGTTTTGATTTTGATTTATGAAATGTTTAAAAAACTTACGAAAGAGAATCACATAGCTGGAAAATATGGGGTATTAGTGAAGAAGAACATGGCAATGACATATTAAGACCAGTCTTTTGCATGTGTTATTTCACATTTTTTATTTATTCAATCTCTTATCCGCCGCCCCGTAATTTTATTTTCAATACAAAGACAGATTCAACTTCACAATTAATAACATATATAATATCCTTGATGTAACATTCCTATCCTAATTTCCCAAAAGAACCAGCGTCTCGCGCATGTCATCTTCAATCTCGCCTCTTTATTCTCTTAATAACAGCGTGTTAATTAATCTTTTTTCGTACACAAGTAATCTCATCTCATGAATAATACCTTTTTCGTTCAATACCAAATAAAAATCTTACAAAATCTCAACGTAAATCTCAACTAAAATCCAAGCAAATAACGAATAATTGTCTTAACAAATAACATAAGCAAACAAAAACCAAGGAAAACACCCAATCTCCCATATACTGCACCACATCAGGATCACTCGTCCAATTCCTCGAACTGATCATCAAACTCATCTGCAAAGGGAAGGAGGGGTGAGTCATGGGAATTACTCAACGAAAACTAAACCTATAACTCATTCACCACACTCACTTATATTCAACTAGCATGCCAATAATAAGTATAAACAAGCAAACAAACATCACATTCTAGTAACGCACAAGCAACTACGCAAACAAGGTGACATGGTCCACGACCATCACACGAGCCAACGGCTCCACTGTACCCCACATGACTCACACGAGGCTCGCCAAAACCCCTTGGTGGTGAGAACTGATGCCCCCGTAGTGGTCCCTTCATCCCCAGCAAACACATATGTACCACAAGCACCAAATCGCCTTGTGACAGACACCTATTAGTGCTCACACACCATCTAGCTACTTTACACGCATTAATCACCCAACAAGGTTATCACACACGTATGCATGTGTCCGTACTTCGTAACAATTAATATGCAACAACAAATGTATACGTACTTCGTAACACGCGACATATTTGCGTACACCTAGACTCAACACACTAGAAAAAGACAAGATAACATATAGAAAATTCTAGATCTAATCATCACCTTAGAGATTTATGCTTAGGGACTAGAGAAAAGAAAGACATAATAGACCTACTCCTAACGACAACTAGAACCAACATAATCGAGAAGACGACGGCTCGGGATGAACTTGCGGTGCCTCCTCTTCGTCACGGTGGTGGTCGGCAGCAGTGGTGCTTCTCGACAGTGGTGGTCGGCGGATGGCTCGTCTGGTCGTCGATTGCTGCTAAAGTTTTCTATGTGCAAAAGTGTCTCTCCTTTTTCTAATTATCTAATTGGGTCTGAGATGAGCTTCTTAGATAAAGATGTTACATTTGAACTATCCGCATATAATATTTTTAATACTTTTGATTGGACGTTGCCAAAAAAAAAAAACTCTTATTGGATTTTTGACGATTTTAGTCATTTTTGGGTTTTCATATTGACGCACAAGAGTCAAATTTTCTTACCCGAAACAATATAATCTTGTTCTGAATCTGGAGTAAGATACTTTGACAAACAAGAAAAAAAAAGTTGGTCTGAACCTGAACAGACGACGTACGTACGGTTACAAAATTGTTTTAACGAACCAATACTCGCGAGTATGATTCAAGAACTGTACTCGCAGAGTTAAAAACTGGTGATGAGCTGTCTAAACGCAAAGACTTAACGTGACCGCTACCCGTAAATTCCCAAACGCTGCCCGAAATCTGAGAGAGGATGAGTTCCTTAGTTCGGACCAGTTAGACTTTTTTTTTTGTTGGTTGTCTAAAGTACAACAAAGCAATTTCACAGCTGTCCGATATTTGTTTTTTTTTTTGAATGAAAGCTGTCCGATATTTGTTCTATTCATTTTTTTAAAAAAATTCGTCTGTTTCTTTGCCGATAAATTTGGGTTTAATTGTATATAATAGTATGACTTTTCAAATTTATTGCAACCACAAATTGTTACAAAAAAACAGTACTAATGATTTAAGTGCATTTTGGTGAGTTTTTTACATTTTTTTAGACTATAAGAAATTTAAGAAAATGAAGACTACGAATTATTGGAATACTTTACCTAATCTATTATTTCAATAAATATGTAAGTTTTTTCTTAAAATACTCTTTATGTTTTATAGTATATCAGTTCAAGATACTTAAAAAATAGTATGATTTTACCGATCTTAAATTTCTTTTTGTTAGACCCTCCACCGACAAGAGAATTCTCATTCGACACGTCGTATTAATTATTTGTTAAAACTAATTAGTAATTAGAACTTAATCATTATTCCTTCTTTCACAGTGTATTGTATAAAATAAATTAGGTAGTTTTTTTTAATCAAAAACTGAAGTTTTAACTCTGCATTTTATAGTAATTTTAATCTTTAATCTAAAATAAAATTATTTTAGTTAAACTTAAAAATAAATATATACATGTACATCAACAAAAACACCAACACACTCTAACTATTATATTTAAAAATCAAAAATCTATTTATGTTAAAAACTATTATATTTTTATATGTATCTGTCTTTGTTTTTAAGGTTATATAACATGTTATTCTTTGGAGGGCTATGGAATAACCACATTCTTACTTTGAGCTCACGTCGTAAATATGCACTTTTCGGTCGTCAATAATAGATATATTTTTTTTTATGTTACAAACAAAATATTGCCAGCATAGAAGAAGGTAATTTAATTATTTTTAAAAAGCTACTTATTGCACACTATCTCGCAGTTATGATTACACTTTTACTTGAAACAAATAGTAAAATTAAACGAGTCAAAAGTCACCCCTGAGTCATGCAACACGTGTTTAGACTAATCATATTGTTTTAACTAAAATTTATGTACACGTAAAGAAAATTAACCTTTATGTGCTTCGACCAATATACATAATTACATTTGAATTTCCGTTTAGGGAAACAGCTTAGCTTTGTTCAGATCAATAACCCGGATTTTTTTTTTGGTGAATCATTGTTCTTTTAGATATTTTTTTTTCTAGCAATGACACTTTTTCTTTTGTTAAGAAATATACACTTTGTTTATTATGTTTCTTATTTTGGAATCAGATAAATTCAAGACATAATTGCATCTATTGTTACATGGTTAAGAATTTATTAAATTTGTTTGTTTTTTTTAAAAATTATAGTAGAAAGTAGCATTTTTGAGTGAAAAGTCAATTTTATCTTTTTTATTGATATATCGTGTATCGTATATTAGCGTACACATCGTATTATTTTATACTACAATTTCAAAAAGTGATAACAAACTAATAAATCTTCAAATAAGTGATAATTTTTATAAAATCCCTAAAATTCAATTTGCTTAAAGAAATTTGAACAAACAAAAAATATCAACAAGATAACAAACAATTATGTGAATATAAGTGATTGTTTTTTGTTTTTTTTTGCTTAAACAACTACGTCGCTATGAGTCTTTTACTTGTCTATCAAAACTATTTTCGTTTTCAGTCGATTGTAGAACATATTAATGAAGTTTAATCTTTGAACTCGTTAAGTCAATATTTAACTCAATCCAAAGAAAAACTGATATCAAAAGTGTATAGTGTTGTCAGGTGTGACTACTACTGTGGTATCTTATTTGTCAAGATCGATAATAAATTTAAATATTTAGACCCAATTAAAAACAAACAAAAAACCACTAGAAATATTATGTATCAGCTGTACACTCTTGAATTAGTTTCAGTTTGTTAAGAAGACATTTTTAAAAATAATATTATTTAAGAAGATATTTTTTAAAATAAACTTTGTTTTGTAAGTTATTAATTACAAATAATAAATAATAATTGAAATAGGAAATGATATAATAATTTTTTAAAATTATTGATTAGAATATGGAAGGTATATATTTTGCATTAAAAAAGCGTATTTATTATTTAATTTCTTAATTATCTTTAATACTATATATTTTAAAATAATAATCAATGCATATATATTCAAAGAAAAAAATATATTCAAATTCGGTTATATTTTTTACTATAATTTATTATATTTTATTTGAATATATATCAAAATAAAAGTTGAAAATATTTTTCTAATTTTATAAAAATAAACACAAAAAAACTATTTTTTTAAGTTCGTAAACTAATCACAAAATCTACAGTCATTTAACGGTACATATTAGAGTTATGTTTTCAAGATTATAATTTTTTGCGGGTTAGTCCAAATAATATTTTATTGTACTGCAAAACAGGTTAAATGGACAAAATATTACAAATTTACAATTTTATCTATGATCATTAGTTAGCTATATTGTAAAATTCACATAAAAGCAATTTCAAATCATTTAAAAACAAAAAATTACCCGTACTTAAGTCCTAGTAACTATTTATTTGGATGGACAAATAGAACATTTGTACTTGCGCTGTTGCACGCAGTCTTCTTAATTTAGGTGAACACAATATTTATTATTCAAATAATTTTTAAAGGATGTATCTTTATTAGTCCTATAACAAATGGTAGAAGATAAAAATCTTATGAAATTCATTTAATAACCCGATGAAACTTTGCTGTCAAAAACAAAAATGATCAAACTTCAATTACAAAAATGTTACAATAGCATTTAAAATAACTAAACTAACTATAGTTTAACTTATAGAATAAAACTATTTAAACACTAACATGTTAATACGATACATAACAAAATATGCTTAATAGACACACTGGATATATGTAGTTATGTAGTACGACTCAAAATTAGACTAGCAAGTATATATGTATATATGTATATTATTATTTTTGCTTATTATGAAGCGTAAATTTGTGTGCAACCTTAGCCTATGCGTTCTGATTGCGTAATCTTAAAGTGAGGCTCGAAATTTAATTGTTTTAGTTTTTTTCTTTAAAAAAAAAACAATTAAATTTTGCAAAAAAAAAAGAAAGAATCATGTGAACGACAAACAAACCCCACAAAATTTGGTGTATATTCGCCACTCGTTAATTGGCTACGTTTTGCGTCGTTCAACAAATTATCGTGGATCAAATTGCAAGTTAAGCCGAAAACAAAAAAAAAACTAATCGTAGGTTTGATCGATAATTTATGCCATTTCAGTTTAAATGACTTAAGATTTTATTATAGTATTTCCGTTTGAATCGAGATGACCACATACCAGACGCATACAGCATTTAAATTATGGTGTATAAATTCCAATGGATTTTATATTAGATTCAAAAACATAAAAATAAACTTAATGAAACTTGATGATCCAAACAAGTCGAATATCAAAAGTTTTAAATTTCTAAACTTATTATAACGTTTGACATTCATGTTTTTGTTATCGATGTGATGGTCTTAGTTTTGAAGATCGATATGGTTTATGTTAGAAGTTAATAATGCGTGTGAGTTATAAACGATAAAATGTAATACTTCCTCCGTTTCTTTTTAAAAGTAATTTTGACTAAAAGCACAAAACTTAAGAAACTTATTTTTTATCAAAAATATCTTTTAATATATAAATTAAAAATAATCCAACTAATCATAAAAAAAATTATATAATATTATTGGCCACACAATATTCGATAAAGATAAAAGTTACATAGAAACATGAAAACAATTGAAACGCGAAGCTGAGCCTTTGAGAGGCGATAAAGCAGAAAATCAAAACCTTCTTCGCCGCGACTCCATCTTTCTCGATCTCCCTCGCCGGCGCGCGTGGAGGCTCATCGCCGCCGGCGGAGGGACCCCGCTGGTTCCCTTCCTCCTCGACTTCTCTTTTTTACTTTTTCCCTCGGCCGGTGGTGATCTTCGGTGGTTTCTCTCTTACAGTGGTTCGATCGAGTTTGAGGCGGTGGTTTCTCTCGGTCTGCTCTTCTTTGCGGTGGTCATTGGTTTCTCCCTCCTCCGGTCAGGGCGTACGAGGGCATCGACCGGTGGCGTTCGTCAGCCTCGCCTTTGCCCTTCGCGGGGTCTAACCGGTGACTCGTCTCGGCTCTGGTTTTCGCTCGATAGCTGCGGTCTTCTTTCTCCGGCGTGGCTTCTTTTGCTTCTTCTCCTTTGATTTGCCGAGGACAGCATCTCATCCGGGATCTAAGAAATCGATCCACTCCGACCATGGTGTTTGCTTGCAGCGGCGACATTGTAAGGATCTTACCTCGTTTTTTTGCTTCTTCTAGTAGATCTGGTTCGTTAGTGCGGAGTAGCGACTTGCGGGCGGTTTCTCGGCGGCGTGTCCTCGGTCGATGGTGGCGGGACCTCAACGGCGTCGCTGGGTCGCGGTGGTGGAAGGAGGTATCCCCGTGTGGTTGTATCTCTCTTCATCGACTACCTCGTCTCTTTGTCCTCGAGTCCCCTTTTGCCTTGTTGCTCTCCGTTTTTTGCTAGTTGGCCGCCCATCGGCTTTGTTTTTCGAGGACTTTTCTCGGCTTTATTTTCAGAGTAGCACGTGGTGAGTGGTGGTCCTCCGGCTTCTCGCGATGATGATGTGTGGCAGTTGGCGTCTTCATTACGGCGGCCATGGTTCATGTCATTCGCTTCTCGGGACAGCTCATGGAGATTAGTGTCTTCTCGGCGGTCCGTGGCGGTGATTTTCTCAGGCGAGGGTTAAAGATATGTGGGTCGCCAGATCAAACCATCTGTTGTAAAGGTGAAGCCAGAGGACGGTGGATCTATGAAACATAGGTTTTTTTCGGGGATCCGCTTTCTATTTCGGCTTGCCTCACTATCCGCTGGGTGACTTTGTAGCGGGACAGTTTTTCGGGTCCGGCGGAGTTAACCGTTCCGGTGGAGCCACTTCCTGCAAGCCCGATTTAGTTTTTGTTGTTTATTTTCAGGTTTTTAGATGGCTCGGGGCGGCGTCTCTGCGTCCGGGCCCTCGTATCTTCGGAGACTTTTCGGGAAGGAGTAAGGTGACCATCCGTCCTTTACTGCCATCCCACCAGCGTGGAGACTCGAATCCACCCTCCCTCGCGTTGGGCCTCTCCATTCGCGATGGGCCCCTCAAGATGGTATCTCACCTTGGTAAGGTATTTTTCTTATGTAAGGGATTGACTACTGGGTCGGCCTTTGTGACCCAGTTACCATGTAAGTCAGACTCTGTTGTTGAGGTATTTTTACCTAAACAACACTACTTGATTTAATGAAATGGATAGTTGACAAAAAAAAAAAAAAACATGAAAACAATTTATATTGTGAAACAAAACAAAATCTCTAAAACTACTTATAAAAATAAACGGGGAGTACAATTGTTTGTTTGTTTTATAATTTTCACAACTCTTAAATGATAAAAATAGGCTATGTTTTTTTTTGTTCCTATAATTTTGATATCGTTTCTCATTAACAAAAAAAAATCTAAAGTTTTCAAAAAGACGTATATTATTTTTATAAGAATAATGTTTTTCACCAAAATGTTATACTTACTTTAACTCTCATATTTTGTATTTCTTTTTCTCAACCTCTGACTCCCCTCACATTTTTTTGCAGTCTCTCTTCTTAATAAATCATCTCATATCGTATTTAATAGTTGTTTTATATATAGTTTATGAAAGAAAATTGATGTGTTTTTAGGTATGAACTGATATTATGTTCAAAACGATGTAAGCATAATCAATTATGGAAATTAGTAGTCTCTCTATAATAGAAATGATAAGCTTTCATTTGGACCGAATACTATATATCGCAAAACGGAAGACAACAGTAGTTTTCACGGCAATTTGTTTTAAATGATGTTTTCATCGACGTATTGGCATGTATTCTCAGTTTTTTTTTTTGAACAACGCATGCATTCTCAATTCATTTGAAAGAATTCATGAGAAATTAAGAATTGTTTACTTTTTCTCTATTTTATTTATTTTGCACATTTCGAATTCAAATGCGGAATTGTTAGCACAAAGTGTTCGACTATATCTGTATGACATTTCTTATATAAATTTTGTATATCAAGATGTATGAACCATTTTTAATTTTATATAACTATTGGAAAAAATCGGTAAAATAACATACCATATCAATTCATGTATAAAAATGTATAATAATAAAATCTTATAGTATTTTTAAATATGTATGGATAGCATAATTATATTTATCTTTCGTAGAATTCTATCAAAAAACATAAAAATCATGTTTTATCATTGTATTTAACAACAAGGTACAGTCATATACTCGTATACTTATTTTCACATTTTTAAAATAGATGATTATAGAATTCTACTTAATATATATATCATTGAATTTCATAAAATCACTTCAGTTACTTTATGTCAAATATGTGATAGTTTTGATGTTTGTTATGTGCAATATAAAAAAACGTGTTATAGAAGCATTTTGTCAGTTTAACACCAACAATTGATCATTGATCCAATTAATTGAATCAACATGCTCTTTCACATTTATTTTATAGATTCACACACAAGTTGTTATTTCTGTTAATTTTGTTTCCTTATATTTTTATTATTTTCTTAAAAACTATTCTTATATAAAAAAAAATTGTTTGCTATTTTATCTCGTTTTTTCCTTAACTATTCTTTATTTTTTTGCTAAAGAATTATTTCTTTTTTTTATATAGAAAATTGAAATATAGCAAATTATTGAATAGCTGTGATACGGCCGAATCAAGCATAAGTTAATCGGTTTGACTTAAAATCTCTAATCACGTTGATCAAATGCATTAACTGGATCTTCTTTTCTAAAATTTCATATAGTTATTATATTCAGATTTCCTAGTAAAAACAAGGAAATAATTTTCCTTAAAGTAAAAAACTAAATAATATTAAGCGCACCGACAGTTTCTATAAGAACATGTGGCACGAGGGCTTGGAGAAGACAGTACACAGCATTCAATCAATCATGAAAACGACATATGATGTGGTAACCTACTAAAGTTCGCTCTTTTTATATACATTAGTATAATATATACGTTTCCAAAAAAAATAATCATTATTTATAATCTTTATTTCTCCCGGCTTTAAACAAGTCAACAAATATAAAATTTCTACGAGCAAAATTGAAATATTGGTAAAATATTTGCTTCTAAATATATTATATATATCACGAACTATTTGTCGGCAAATGTATACATATAGACATGGGCATATATATTTGCGATGTGATACGATAGTGTCAATAATTGCACATTTTCTCTTATTTAAGCACATAGGAGAAAAGGTGGAAAACAAACTAGCAAAACAGACAGAATGGATTGAACAAAATAATGTGATCAAAGTTGAAAATAGGTAAAATTAACATATTGACCCAAAAAAAACTTAGATTGGCAAATTTTAATTAGTTTTGAACATTTCCTCGATACACTTGTAATTTGTTTTGTCTTGTAAACAAAGCTAACCAAAAACATGGGTACTTGCGTAGTTTTGTATTTACATGCTCTTCATTCGAAGGGGTACTGCTTTTTTCTTTTTTTCCGGATTGTGCTGTGTATACTACCAAATGTTGTTTATATAGACGTTACAAAAATTAGGAAAGTCAATAGTTTTTTCAGTAAAAATTCATATTTTGCACTTACATGCTTACCTTTTTGGAAGCAGTACATTATTTGACCGGTAAGTGTCTTTATTCGGGTGTTGTATCGTTCGTGTCCATTTTTTTAACGGTGACCAATTGTAGATTATAGTTATTAACTTATTATTCACAACTTTAACAAAAAAACAACAACTTATTATTCTATTCGGGATGAAAACTCAATACAAGTCTTCTGTACAAACAAAATAAGAGGATAGGGATATGATACTTGAAAGTTTTATTTATTTGAGAAATACCGTATGGTTTCCAATATCAAACAATGAAAATGTATCCCTCTTATCTATTCATTTTTAATATTACAAATAAATTACCAAGCAAATATTAAAAACAAACGAGGAAGATAAAAGTGAAAACCAATGCAGTCAACAGATAATACAAAAACCGTCGAAAACAATGAAATGGCCCGTGCACAAAACGGTGATTACATAATCTTGTAAAGATAGAGTATGTTATCAAAATTAATAAAAAAAAACAAGAGTAATCGGAGCGAAAAATGTGGCGCCTCCTCGAATGATCCTTTGATTTACCAAACTTGTTAAGCTCTGTCTCATGCTCTGTTTTCATGTTTTTCTTATACAATACAAAAATCCCTCTGTATAGTTTTAAATTTTTTATTAATATTAACCAAAAAAAGAATCAGACCTATAAAAAAAAAAAGACCTAGAAAATAGGATCTTGGACACGATGCTTACAGATTGTATTATGTCTGGTGAGTAAATGCCCTATATCTGTTTCTGAATTTTTAGAAGTCTCTTTTAAAAATATGAGGAATTTATTACACAGTTGGACAATAATAACTAAGACCTTTATTTTGTCATTGTAATTTTTTGTTCTTACATTCAGATAAATTTTCACTACAAGGGAGTATTATTTTCTTACACATGTTGCAAGAACGTGAATCTACGCAGACAAATGGAGTATTTAATAAAATATATTATTGGCTTTGAATTGGGTATAGTTTATTATAAGTGTTTTTCCTTTTTTTTGAACTTTAAGAATAAATGTGGTTAGTAAAGATAAATCGACTAATCCTAGATTGGTTCGAAATTTAGTTTACTTTTAAAAAAAAAAAATATTCAGAGAATCAAGAATGTGTATGTCTAACTAAAACCAAATATATATGACAGAAGCTAAACCGTAAAAAATCCATCGAGGTTTTAGAAAAAGAGTGAGTATAATCTAAAATTAGATGGTTAAAGTGAAAGAAAAAACAAAACCGAAGACCTAAAATTTAGAGACAAAATAAATGCTATGGCGATTCAATGCACATAACAAGAAAATTAAAAATGAAGTACAAATTTTGATTAATGATTAATATTGTGTGTTTTTGGGTCTTAACACAACAACAACAACAACAAGTGGAGGAGAGAGAGCACAGCGGTTTAATGGGTCCCACACGCCTTCCCTTCACAAAATATATTTTATTTTTTCTTCTGATTTTGGTAAAAATATCCTTTAATAATCTCTCTCACCATTTAACTAATCTCTCTCACCATTTAACTAATCTCTCTCACTAATTTTCTTCTTCGTTACGCGTTTGTAATTTTTGTTTGGCCTGCCCTTTATCATTTGCAGCTTGCCTCTCTCTCTCTCTCCCGCTCTGGAATCATCCTTTATTTCTGTGACTGTGCACTTTCAGAGAAGAGAAAGAGGAAACAAGATTGTGGCTTGCAGCTGAATCAATACCATCACCATATATACAATACTATTCCTCTTTTCTTTTCTCTTCATTGTTTTTTTTTTACATATATTTCCAAACAAAGTCTGTTTTTTTTCGGACTCCGATTTGCCGCTGGAGAGAGTAACCTCTGTTATGGACTGGATCTCTGAGAACCGAGCTTCGCTGAGTTGACCCGGTTGCTTTATTAACCACTCCTCTCTCTCTCTCTCTCTTCAATCGATCTGTGAAATCCAAAGATTGTAGCGTCTGTGTTCCGACAATATGAATACCGGTGGTCGGTTAATCGCCGGTTCTCACAACAGGAACGAGTTTGTTCTGATTAATGCCGATGAGAATGCCAGAGTAAGATTCCAGTTTTTTTTCTTTCTTTCTCTTTATCCTTTCCAATTAGCTGTCTTTTGATCTGGGTTTTCTCTGTTTCTGTGCTTTTTTGCTTTTCCCCTTCTGGATCTGGGTTTGACCGGTAGATATCAATTAGGATTTAGGGTTTTTCTTAGATTCCGCTCTTTTGCAGCTAATTTTATCGACAATTGTTTGTGTCGGTGGGAAGAATTTATGCGGATTGACTTGTTTTAATTCTCCAAATTATGAGATTTCTTCAATCAACAGTTTGTTTCCAGTTGCCGACACAAAGTGCAATCATGAATCTGTCAATGTGAAGAGTAAAATTCCTCTCAGAACTTATGTTATTGGGTTAATTTAAGTAGTGAATCCGGTGTTGTTGTTTTTTTGTATGTGAGATCCAATCTTCCGATTCTTAGTAAGAGTTTTCTTGAAGTCTTTTAACTGTCACTATCATCTGATGATGTCTTTAACTCTGCTGTTTTGTGCACAGATAAGATCAGTGCAAGAGCTGAGTGGACAGACATGTCAAATCTGCAGAGACGAGATCGAATTGACCGTCGATGGAGAACCATTTGTGGCGTGTAACGAATGTGCATTCCCTGTGTGTAGACCTTGCTACGAGTACGAAAGACGAGAAGGCAATCAAGCTTGCCCACAATGCAAAACCCGTTACAAACGGATTAAAGGTTTGTTCGTTAGACCCACTGATCTGGTTTGTGGTTTGCTAAATGTAAAAGATTTGCTGATTTTTGGCCTATGTTGTTGTTTCTTAGGAAGTCCAAGGGTTGAAAATGATGAAGAGGAAGATGACATTGATGATTTAGACAATGAGTTTGAATACGGGAACAATGGGATTGGATTTGATCAGGTTTCTGAAGGTATGTCAATCTCTCGTCGCAACTCCGGTTTCCCACAATCTGATTTGGATTCAGCTCCACCTGGCTCTCAGATTCCGTTGCTGACTTATGGCGACGAGGTAAAAGTCTCATAATTTATCCACATCTTCAGTGATTTTATCTACTGGCGTTCTCAGATTTTGGCTTTTTTTTATTACAGGACATTGAGATTTCTTCTGATAGACATGCTCTTATTGTTCCTCCTTCACTTGGTGGTCATGGCAATAAAGTTCACCCGGTTTCTCTCTCTGACCCAACCATTGCTGGTAAATTGCTGGATTTTAAGTTTTAGTATTTAATGAGTAAAATTTTGTTTCTTTTTGTCTATGGTTACTGAATTTCTTTGTCTAATTGCAGCACATCCAAGACCTATGGTTCCTCAGAAAGATCTTGCGGTTTACGGTTATGGAAGTGTCGCTTGGAAAGACCGGATGGAGGAATGGAAAAGAAAGCAGAATGAGAAACTTCAGGTGGTTAGACATGAAGGAGATCCTGATTTTGAAGATGGCGATGATGCCGATTTTCCAATGTAAGACATAAACACAATTTTTTTGGTGTATGTCATGTTCCATTGCAGTGATATTTATGAAGCTTTTTTGTTTTTTTAGGATGGATGAGGGAAGGCAGCCATTGTCTAGGAAGATACCAATCAAATCAAGCAAGATAAATCCATACCGGATGTTAATTGTTCTACGTCTTGTGATTCTTGGTCTGTTCTTTCACTACCGTATTCTTCACCCGGTCAAAGATGCGTATGCATTGTGGCTTATATCCGTGATTTGTGAGATATGGTTTGCGGTTTCATGGGTTCTTGATCAATTCCCTAAGTGGTACCCAATCGAGCGAGAAACATACTTGGACCGACTCTCATTAAGGTACTTGAATCACTTGGGATATCACACCTGGAAATGTTAAACTTTGTTTTGGGAATATAATTTTTACCTTTTCTGTTTGCAGATATGAGAAAGAAGGGAAACCATCGGAACTATCCGCTGTTGATGTATTTGTCAGTACAGTGGATCCGTTGAAAGAGCCTCCGCTTATTACAGCAAACACTGTCTTGTCTATTCTTGCGGTTGATTACCCAGTTGATAGGGTTGCTTGTTATGTGTCTGATGATGGTGCTGCTATGCTTACTTTTGAAGCTCTTTCCGAGACTGCGGAATTCGCAAGGAAATGGGTTCCTTTCTGTAAGAAATATTGTATCGAGCCCCGTGCTCCCGAATGGTATTTCTGTCATAAAATGGACTACTTGAAGAATAAAGTCCATCCCGCATTTGTCAGGGAACGGCGAGCCATGAAGGTAATTATTTATTTGCTTCTTTATCAATTGATTTCATGAGAAAAATTTCGGCCTTTTTCGATTCTTGGTTCTTTATAAATTTATTTCTCATGAGAGAAATATTGGTCTTTTGTTATAAGGGTTCTTATGAGAAGAAGATGATGGCTTTGGAAACTGATTTGAAAGATTGTGTGTTTTATACTGGTTTTGACAGAGAGATTATGAAGAATTCAAAGTAAAGATCAATGCTTTAGTAGCGACGGCACAGAAAGTGCCTGAGGATGGTTGGACTATGCAAGATGGTACACCTTGGCCCGGTAATAGTGTTCGAGATCATCCCGGCATGATCCAGGTTAGTTTCATATGCTTTATTTCCGAAAAGCCTTTCTATGTGATATGCTTCATGCCAAAACTTTACCGGTTTTCTTGTAATAGGTTTTCCTTGGAAGTGACGGTGTTCGTGATGTTGAAAACAACGAGCTGCCTCGGTTAGTTTATGTCTCTCGTGAGAAGAGACCCGGATTTGATCACCATAAGAAGGCTGGAGCGATGAATTCCCTGGTAAATAATATGCTTTAAAATCTTGAAAAGTTTTCCTTTGTAAATTCATTTACACCCTATCATTTCAATGGTTCTTGACTCTTTAATTCATCTACAAATTTGTTGAAGATACGTGTCTCGGGGGTTCTATCAAATGCTCCTTATCTTCTGAACGTCGATTGTGATCACTACATCAACAATAGCAAAGCTCTTAGAGAAGCAATGTGTTTCATGATGGATCCTCAGTCTGGAAAGAAAATCTGTTATGTTCAATTCCCTCAAAGATTCGATGGGATTGATCGGCACGATCGATACTCAAATCGCAATGTTGTGTTCTTCGATGTAAGTAGTACATCCACCAATTTCCCATTGTATATCCATTTTTCTTGAAAATTAAGTACATTTCCAACTAATGAATCTTTAATTATAGATCAATATGAAGGGTTTGGATGGGTTACAAGGGCCTATATACGTCGGGACAGGTTGTGTTTTCAGGAGGCAAGCACTTTACGGTTTTGATGCACCGAAGAAGAAGAAGGCTCCGCGTAAGACATGCAATTGCTTGCCAAAATGGTGTTTCCTTTGCTGTGGTTCAAGAAAGAACCGTAAAGCAAAGACAGTGGCTGCGGATAAGAAGAAGAAAAATAGGGAAGCTTCGAAGCAGATCCACGCGCTAGAAAATATTGAAGAGGGTCGCATCACTAAAGGTACACTCTGCAGTCCCGTTTGTATAACTTATTTGGTGTCAGAGCATTTTGCTAAAAATTGTTCTTATAAAAAAAAATACTAGGCTCTAATTTAGAACAATCAACCGAGGTGATGCAATTGAAGTTGGAGAAGAAGTTTGGGCAGTCTCCTGTTTTTGTTGCATCTGCTCGTATGGAGAACGGTGGGATGGCCAGAAACGCAAGCCCGGCTTGTCTTCTTAAAGAAGCTATCCAAGTCATTAGTTGCGGATATGAAGATAAAACCGAATGGGGAAAAGAGGTACGCGAATCCCCGGCTTTTCTAAACATTTTATTATATCTATGCAATAGATTCTTGATTTTGATGATGACCCCTGTGCCAAAAATCCAGATTGGGTGGATCTACGGCTCTGTTACGGAGGATATTCTTACGGGTTTCAAGATGCATTCTCATGGTTGGAGGTCTGTTTACTGTACACCTAAGTTACCGGCTTTCAAAGGATCAGCTCCAATCAATCTTTCAGACCGTCTTCATCAAGTTCTTCGGTGGGCGCTTGGGTCGGTTGAGATTTTCTTGAGTAGGCATTGTCCTATTTGGTATGGTTATGGAGGTGGTTTGAAATGGCTAGAGAGATTGTCGTACATTAATTCCGTGGTTTACCCGTGGACCTCTCTCCCGCTCATCGTCTACTGTTCTCTCCCCGCCATCTGTCTTCTCACAGGAAAATTCATCGTTCCCGAGGTAAAACAATCATCTTGAGTTCTCAAAGTATGTATCTTTATTCCATTCCATTTTGTGTGTGAATTCAACTTTCTCGGGGTAAACACATCTTCTTGAGTTCTCAACGTATGAATCTTTATTCCATCTTTTGTGTGAATTCATCGTTCTCAGGGTAAAAAGATCATCTTGAGCTCTTAAAGTATAAATCTTTATTCCATGTTTTGTGTTTTAAAACTGGAACACCGGTTCTTGTTCCTTCTTTTTGCAGATAAGCAACTATGCGAGTATACTCTTCATGGCGCTCTTCTCGTCGATTGCAGTAACGGGCATTCTCGAGATGCAGTGGGGCAAAGTTGGGATCGATGATTGGTGGAGAAATGAACAGTTTTGGGTCATCGGAGGCGTTTCTGCGCATCTATTCGCTCTCTTCCAAGGTCTTCTCAAGGTTCTTGCTGGTGTGGACACTAACTTCACGGTCACATCAAAAGCAGCTGATGACGGCGACTTCTCAGACCTTTACCTCTTCAAATGGACTTCACTTCTCATCCCTCCGACGACTCTGCTCATCATAAACGTCATCGGAGTGATAGTCGGAATCTCTGATGCTATAAGCAATGGATACGACTCATGGGGACCGCTTTTCGGAAGATTGTTCTTTGCACTTTGGGTTATCATTCATCTGTACCCTTTCCTTAAAGGTTTGCTTGGGAAACAAGATAGAATGCCGACCATTATTGTCGTCTGGTCGATCCTCCTCGCCTCGATTCTTACACTTCTTTGGGTTCGGGTTAATCCATTTGTGGCGAAAGGTGGTCCTATTCTCGAGATCTGCGGTTTAGACTGCTTGTGATGTGACTGATGGATGGATCGGTTGGTGAAAAAGGTTTGATTCCCACGGATCAAGAGAGGTAATAGAGAGATTATTTACCTCTTAAGACTCCTTCGTTGTGTTCATTAGCTGATGAAAAAAAAAAAGATTTAATTTTGGTTTACGAGATTGTTATTTTTGCAAGAAGGTGTTGTAGATATAGATGAAGAAGAAGAAGGTTGTTGTCTATTTGTTTTGTTCTTTGGTGGTGAGAGAAAAGATTTGTCAAATTATTCTTTAATTGAATATTTCTGATCTCTTTTGAATATTACAGAAGCGGAGTTTCAATCTGTAATCTTTTACGAAAAGAAGTTTGATTTATTTTCGTTTAAAAAAAATGTGATTTTCTTTGTCGTCTTTTGAAATCTTGAAGCTGTTCTTGAGTTCTGAAAAGAGCCCTTGATTTTATTATATTACTTAAGTTGGCCTGCCGACAGATCTGATACTCGCTCGGACATTCAGTTCGGGCCGGATAAATTACAAACTAGATTATATATAGCTCATAGCTACTTTCTGACTTAGATCCTGATGAACCTTCTCCTTTCCCCTCCACCTGATCCTTCTCCTTTCCCCTCCACATCACCATAGATACCATTTAAGCTCTTGCATGCCTAAGAAAAAAGGTAAATCATAATATCATACACGTTATGGTTATCCCCAAGCAACATCTTCCAACATAATGTCAGAGAGGTACAACAATATTTAACATAGTCATGCTAAATGTTTAGTACCTCAAGAACATCAAGTTCCTTGTCAGCTTCTATGAAGATAAAAACCCTTGACATGCTCCACAGAAAAGATCTGTAGTTTGGTGGCTATCAATTGACCTTTTCTTTAGGGTCTCTCGAACAAAAAAAAAGAATGCACAGATCCGACGGTTGAAAACATGCTGATAGATCTCTCAGCCGCAGCGATAAAACCCACAAAAGATCTCTCATTCAAGAAGATGGGATATTTCTCCAGTAAGACCTCTCTCCATCTCTTACCCGAAATTGTTTGTTATAATGGATTATCTAACCTATATTGTATCTTTGATTTTGTCAAGGGGCTAAGATAATCATCGTATGGAACTTGGAGGACTACCCAATCCCTCATGGTTCGTTGTATTCGTGATGATATGGAAGAAGCTCTTGAACAAATGGGCTTTTATGGAAATCCATGCGTTTGGTGACCAACTGAAAGACTACAGGAGGGATGAGTTGTGGAGTCTTCTCCTACTTACCACCAGAAAGTGAGTGACTTCCTCCTTCATAACACACTCTCTCTTGTTTCTACTTATTAATCGATCGAGATGTCTCTGTAGCTTCAACGGGTGACGACAATTCGGCAGCTTTCAAAATGCCTTGGCCAATGATTAATTCCGCTCATAGACCCATCAACTATTTTGCTCATCGCGAAACTAAGCCCAGAAAGTGAGTTGCACTGTTTGGAATCGAGAAATCACACTCTTCTCGTACCAGTAGATGACACAACATGTAAGTCCACTGCATTCTGTACAATCACTAGTTGAATGTACACAACTTTTAGGTGGAGGAAAGCCTATAAGCCAAGAGCCAACCTTTCGATTCTATAATAACTCCATGATCCAAGAAGATAACTCCATGATCTCCGAAGATATCTCCGAGATCGAAGAAGATATCTCCATGATCGAAGAAGATATCTCCAGTAAGACCCGAACTTTGTTTGTTTCTGATGGATCCAAATAATGGCTCTTTTATTTCGTAATTCGTTTATGCTCGCAGAGCGTTGCACACCCTTCAAAGGGTATAGGACAGTAGTCTTCTGGGACGTCGTGGATTGCCCATTCCCTCCTTGTTCCGAATCTTCCGATCCTGATATGGTCTATCGCAAATTCTACAAAGCTCTTTCTGAAGAGGATCATATAGGTCATCTGTCAATCTGGGCTTATGTTGATGAGAATAACGGGTCTTGGAGTGGTGAGTATCTGCGTAACAAGACTTGGGATTCCAGAATCTACTTTCTTCCCGGAGGTAGGTGAATTCTTTTATTTTATCCCTCCAAACACTCTATGTAATCTATATCTCACTTGTTCCATTGATTTTTGTTTTTCCAGGGGCCTCGAGACGTAATAGAATGTTAAATGACATGCTTTTATGGGTATCGGACTCTTTTGAGGACGACGACGTTCCGCAGCCAACAAATCTGATCCTAGTCTCAACTAAATTCAGAGAGCTTCTACCGTATGCTATCAAATTTTAATAACAACCCCTATTACAAAGTTCTCCGTCTCAGCACCTTAACAAACCAGAAAGCCCTGTTTGGCCAGGATTGCCATTAGATGAAGCATCATACATTTTCGAATGGCCATGAAGCAAAAGCTCAGAACCTTGTCCCAAAAAGCATAAACCGGATGCGGGATCGGGAGATCAGTGCTGATACTGATAATGTGGACTAGCTAGCTTCTGTTCGTAGCCGTGGTTGTGCCCGTTTTGCTTGCGGGTATGAGTCACAAGATCTACGGTTGCAGCTGATGAGATAGCAATTGGGCAGACATTAAACCAATGAACAAAGTCAGAGATATACTAAACCGGAGAGCATCAAACGAATTGTTTATTTTAATTATTTTAGTATTTTATTTAATTGTTTCAGTTGCAAGATAAGAGAAGAATAAGATAGGAAAACACCTTCTCCATTTCCCATTATTTCCTTGTTCGTAGGAGTCATAACTCCACCATTTGCTTTTTGTAATTTTTCTCTATTTAAATCAATAAAAAACTTATAAAGAGGTAGTTTTAACTATCCAGAAAATATATGTCTTAATTTGTTCTTTGAGCAAATTCTCTTAACTTTGAAGAGAGACCGATATTAGCAATTTGTTGCAGCGGATTTATATCACAAGATCTACGGTTGCAGCGGATTTATATCAACAACTCAGTTTTATTTTAATTTATTTATAATTTCCTTATTTTAAACTGCAAACTCTAGTGTTGATGGTTTGACTTTCTTTAGCAAAAGAAGTTACTATCTGTTACATGAATTTTAGTCAAGTGGTAAACATAGGCCACGAAAGGAAAACACAACAACGGGAAGAAACTTTCCTGTTTATCTTGCATTACAATCTGTGTGCTTTGTTTCTTTAAGTTGTCTTTTTGCGATTTGCTGGATCTGCATATCAATCTGTAATCTTTTACGAAAAGAAGTTTGATTTATTTTCGTTTAAAAAAATGTGATTTTCTCTGTTGTCTTTTGAAATCTTGAAGCTGTTCTTGAGTTACGAAAAGAGCCTTTGATTTTATTATATTACTTAAGTTGGCCTGCCCAAAGATCTGATACTCGCTCGGACATTCAGTTCGGGCCGGATAAAATACAAAATATTAACTATGCTTAACAATTACGGACTTAACCGAATGGCCCAACAAAAAGTATTATAAAGGCCTAATACGGCCCGTACTTATATATTGCTTTTGTGTTTTTTTTTCCGCTCTGTTTATGGTGCTTTTCATATCTGCAAGCTGCAGCACTAAGCTGTAACATATCAAAAGGATGATTTTTCCAGTAATATTTTAAAAAAACAAAACAAACGTGATTTGTGTGTCATATTTCAACAAAAGTATGTAGATGCCATTGTCTACTGTTACTTTGGCTGCTGAACTAAAACGTGGATTCGTCGTACGTACGTAAGTGACACGCAAGCATAAGGATTTTATGGAATGTTACTCAGATAGTATTCGTTATTATTAATTATGATGTGATATTAGTTTGACTGTTGACTCTTTTCGGATTTTGTTTGAAAAACAAAATATAATAGTGGTTGACTTGTCGGTGTTGAGAGTTGTATATGACTTTCTTCTTTTACCAAAGTCAGCTATTTTCTGCCACGTGTTAGACACGATCTTAGTTTTATGTTCTTTACTAAGTCGACGGCGAAATACAAATAGGGAGCTTTTTAGCAAAATATATATATATATACAAATAGGAGAAGATAGTAGTAACTTGTCGACCAACAAAAATTTATAGGTATGATGTATCCTCTTTTTTTTTGTGTGTGTGTGCAAAGTACGTATATGATATGTATCTTTAATGTGTTGAAATTTTTTTTTTTTTACGTCAAATGTGTTGAATTTATTAGTAGTACCAATGAGGTTTTATATTTTGTATGATAAAAGTTTTGTGAGACCATACAAATAGTGACAACCAAAAAGGGACACACACGTCTAAAACATAAAACCTCATTGGTACTACTAATAGATTCAACACATTAAAGATACATATCATACCTATTTCTCACCAAACAAAAGGAGGATATCTCATACCCAAAAATGTATGGTTTCAAACCTTTTTGTTGTTGTTGTGTGTGTGTCAACGTATGGTTTCAAACTTAAGTTTTGCATTTCGTTGATAAAATATATTTTATGATAAAGTTTTGTGAATACTTAATCGTTTTTTAAAAATCGTAAACACATGAAATCTTGAAATATAATTAAAGAGATTTTGATTGAAGCAGTAAAAGCTGTAATTTTATTTTAAATATATTACTAAAACACGTGAATCTATGAGTTTTGGCTCAGAACCTCATAACCTTTTTTAAAAAAGAAACGTGAATATAAACGAACGCATATACTACGAATGAAAGATATGGGGGAATGGATCACAACAACACTTAATTGGCATTTACATTTTAATTTCATTCTTCTTTCTTTTTTCATTAACTGTTTCATTTCATTTATAACACCTCTGTTGGAGTTTATATCAGATAATAGTAGAATAATTTCCCTTGCCGTATTCGACCAAAAAAAAAAAAATCCCTTGCCGTAAAGACTTATATAGAAGACCACTTGACGAGAATATCTATAGGAAATGATCATTTTCAAAAATCTTGGGCTTTCTTTGAGATATGTAGTCGTCTAGACTAAGATATACGTGACATAGCTAATACATAGTTTGACCGTTATTAAAATTCAAGGATCCTAATGCCATGTATAGATATACATATTCAAAACAATTCATAGTTATAGACGAAAATTTTAGATTTTTAGTTGTCAATAAAATTATATATCTATATATTTAAATT